>BGPT01000364.1:276035-289256 GCA_003297045.1 Symbiodinium sp. clade C Y103 | reverse complement strand
GTTGTGTGTGAAAGAGTTGTGTGTGACAATGTTGTGTGTGAAAGAGTTGTGTGTGACAAAGTTGTGTGTGACAAAGTTGTGTGTGACAAAGTTGTGTGTAACAAAGTTGTGTGTGACAAAGTTGTGTGTGACAAAGTTGTGTGTGAAAGAGTTGTGTGTGACAAAGTTGTGTGTGAAAGAGTTGTGTGTGACAAAGTTGTGTGTGAAAGAGTTGTGTGTGACAAAGTTGTGTGTGAAAGAGTTGTGTGTGACAATGTTGGGAGGACGCGGGGGAGTGTGTGACAATGTTGGGAGGACGCGGGAGACGCGGGAGGCAGGCGGAGGAAGCGGGAGGTGCAAAGCAAAAAACAAGAACCCCACACAATGTTATGGGGAATAAAAATACAGGGAAAGAAAAAACTTCAGCAGAAACAGAAGCACAACATTAAAACTTGAAAGCTTGAAAAAGAAGAATTGAGGGAAATCTGACTCCCTGGATTTTTTTAAAAATCCTGGGAGCCAGGTTTGGGGATTTCTTTGCAAAATGGGGATTTTTTCAATATTTTGCCATATTTAAACGATAATTCAAATAGATTTAGCTATGCATAATATTAAATAAGATAAACCCATTTCTACAAGCCCAATACCCTTGTGGGACACAATGGTGGAACACAATGGTGGAACACAATGGTGGAACACAATGGTGGAACACAATAATAGAACACAATGGGACAGAAATAGGGCGCCTCTGCAGCAACAGGGGGGTCGAAAAATAATTTGTACAAAATAATATTCCATTGTTAATTCATTCAAATAATACAGGGAATCCCATTTTGTACACCTACTAGGGGAAGAAAAAAAGCGGATTTAAATTAGGTTTTACATTGATTTTTATATGTTTCATACTTTTTGTTTATTTTTATTTTTTTCTATATTTATTGCTTTTATATTGGTTTAATTTTATTTTTATTATTTTTGCATTAATTTTCAATAATCTTATTTTTTTTTTTGGTTCTTTATTTATTTTGAATTTAAATGGTTTTCAATTTTTTTCTATTTAATTTATATATTCGAATCTCATCAAACATAATTAATATTTTCTACTATTAAATTCATTACCTAATTCTTTTAGGAAAATACCAAAAAATAAAGAAACCATAAAACAAAATAATATTTCATTAATAATTCATTCAAAAAAATATTAGGAGTGCAATTTTAAATAAATTTTAGGAATAATTTAATTTTAAATCCCTTCTTATTATTAAAAAAATTAGTAAATACCCACAAATCATCTCAAATAAAATAAAACATCAAATTTCAATTTAAATTAATTCAAATATTTTTAAATATATACAAAATTCATTTCCAAATATAAATATTAGCAATATATAAATATTATACAAAATCGCCCTCCACATAATCAAAATTCATTTATATAAAAAATAAGATTTAGTAGGGGTGTCCAAAATAAAATTCATTTAAATAAATATATAAATTATCTTAAAGTCAAAATACCTAAACATAATAATATATACCAACCCTTATATTTAATAAAGCTAAAAAATGCACAAAATACCCTTAGACCAAAACGAAATATCCCCCCTAAAATAGTCCCCCCAATCTCCGGCATTTTGCACGCTAAATTCCAAGAGATATTTAATAATTATATTAAATATAATATAAAATATATCAATTTCTTTAATATTCATTTCCAAAAATAAATAAATAATTTTAATAATATATAAGAATTAAATTCAATAATTATTCCGATATATTTTAATTCCAAAAATTACAATCTAGACTACATTCTATTTCATCCCAACTATTGCTAGGACCACCACTGCCATGGTAGTCTCAGCACCTCCATCAGCTTCGAGATGGGGGTGCTTCATACACCGGACCATACATTCATACCATTTCTATCTACAGTATATAGATCTATTTAGTTTTGATATGTTTTGATATTTGTTTCAAAATCATAATTGAAACAATTGGCTACAATGTGCGTATATGTAAAATTCTAAATAGATATCCAAATAGTTCCAAATATTGATATCTTCCCATTCATTTTCTTCGTTAGTTCTCGAGAAAGTGAGGCATCAGGCTGCTGCCTGAAATCAAAGGCATTTGGACAAATTACAATTGACAAAATTGATTGATGAGCAGCTGGAAACCAAGAGAGGGACTGAACCTTCCTACGGCTCAAGCCTTGGCATCCAAGTTCTTCAAACCCTAGTTTGAACAAGTCAAGACATGCTCCGAGTTTGCACAAGTCAAGACATGCTCCGAACACACATGTTTGACCTTCCATGTCGTTGTGCTGGCCTCGGCTACTAGCGGTGCCACGAAAGCCACAGTGACGTCATCACAGTAATCGCCTTCGGCCTTGGCAACATGCTACAAGCGCCGTTTTGCAGGGCATTGTTGGGGTCATCTGCATTAGAATTCGATGGAATTTGGCCATTAGTTCCAAGAAGATGCCATCATACTGACATGGTTGGAAACTGGACTTGCTCTGGCGCTGTCCACATCCTAATCCTTATAAAATCATTGCCCATCCCAATCCAACAGTGTAGACATCTTGAATGTAAAGCGCCATCAAATCACAATGTCCTCAAAGATTTCAGACTGCAAAGCATCACAAGACATCCACAAGTGGCCTCGATCCATCTCCGCTGTGATCTCCGTGTGAGGTTCTGCAGGGGGTATCTGGGTTGCAAACACAAGCTGCACTGGAGCGCCTCGTGTCCCCCAGCCACACATTGATTGCTTCCGTCAATATTTTTGGCATTTTGACAGCCTGCTTTCAACGTTGACTACTGGTGTTATCACAATCGCAATGAGTTTGGCACCTGTTGATGCAGTACACTTGCGTGTAGATCCACAATTCAACAGACTCAACTACGCATAAACTAGACTCAGGGCTTTTGCAAGCATGGGATGGAAACGAGTCAACAATCCCAGATTCTTGCAGACCTCCTCGCGCCTACAGGAAGGAAATGAAGATCCTATTCTGTTCTGATGGCATTCTTGCAAGCAATCTGCAAAATGGAAGACAGCCGTGTCCTCGAGGCCCGCTTTCACGTCACGTTTGGATCGATACCGGGCCTGGTCCCGCGGAAGGAGTAACATATTAGTAGCGTCCTCAAGCGAACATCAAGCCTTGACTCTGTCAAAGCAACCTGTACCCTACACTCAGTCGGGATTTTCAAGGGACACAGAAGATGCGCGTACAGTATTGGTAAACCGGCACACCAGTAATACAGGTTTTGGTGCTTTTAGTTGGCATGCCACCACTTGCACTTGGGGTACCCTTGCCCTTTCACGGATTTGGAGCCTTTGGGATCTTTGGGGTGCCAGGACCCAACTTGGCAAGGAAAACACTGGCGAATTGCCACTGTGGCCCAAGCGGAAATCGTTGAACAAGCTTCTTCAGGTGAGACTGTGTCCTCGGGGATGCGGGATAGACACTGCGTGGAGATGGGTCAAGTCATTTCAGTCCCACAAAAAAGGATAGATTGATACATGATGATACAACAAATCTCCGTGCTTGGTAGTGGAACATCCTCACATCAACTCCTTAACTCTTGATACCAAAGCTCGTGATCATCTCATATATTTGTTGGTTAAATCACTGTATCATCTCACCGTTGTTGATTCCGTTGTGACACACCCCTATGCCATCTCACATATGTTGATTCCTGAGTGACAAATCCCCATATCATTTGACAACTGCGCCTGACACCTTTTTGCTCTCTCCACAGCACGCAAACTGTTCTCTCTAAAGCTTTTGCTGAGGAGTTCATTTGAATGGTTGTGCTGATGAAAACCAACCCGAAAATTGGGGACTCCCAAACCGATTGATTCTCACCCCCCCTCCCCAAAAATGTCAACAAGTCGGATATCTTTTGGATTCTTTTGGGATCCACAATTTTCTATGCCCAATGGCTGTACAGCTTTGCCCAGGCAAAGCACTTGTGCACCCAACTTCTGCCATTTTCGACTCAGTCAGGTGGAGACAAACGAGTCCAGGAATTGAGTTTTCCTTGGAACTGGGAAGCTGGGCTGGTGCTACGTCTGCAGTCATATGCGACTCATGGATCCAACCACAGTCATCACACCCAACCATTTCAGCTCGCAGGTCCTGTGTATCTTGTGGAGTCTCATGGTTCAAGAGTTTCTGAAAGGATTCACATGCCAGGCTGTCCAAAGCTAGTCAAGCACGTGGATTGTAGGATTGCAAAGAAGGGGCGAGCTACACTACTTTCACATCCGAATTGCTCGTATGTAATAGACTGGATGACGCTGATGCAAGGAAAACGGCTTGGATTCGTCTCCCTTTAGATACAAAGTGAAATTCTGTGGCTGTGCTGTTTCCTCTAAGAACACAATCTTGTATGGGGACTGATTTTCTGTAATGACTCCATTCGACAATCGCTTGGTGAATTCGCACCGTCATGGGTTCAAAGGAGACACTTTGGTGCAGGATTCAATAGCATGTACATCTAAAGAGCTCCAAAGATATTTGGAGATACAGCTGCTTGGCTACCCCAGCCTTACAACATTCAGCAGGTCAGTATATCCATAGAATTGAACCCATTCTCCGTTGATTGGTGAACAACCCCCGGGTGCAGTCCAGTCTCTGGCACCTGCCCTCTGTGCAATCTCCTTCAGCATTCGGTGCCTTCACAGGGCGCTGCCAAGATCTGTAGCCAAATACCCCTGCAAAAAATGTTGGGTGAGTCCGAGTCCTACGAAATATGTCTATGTCTATGTCTGCCTGCCTACCTGCCTGTCTGTCTGGCTGTTTGGCTTTACGTATGCATGTATGTATGTCTATCTATCTGTCTGTCTGTTTGTCTATCTGTCTGTCTGCATGAATGTATGTACGTATGTATCTATGTATGTATGTATGTATGTCTGTACATAGGTACTGAATGATTCACTACTTATACATGGATATATCATGATACATGATGATACATGCATATACAATCATATACATATACATGATGTATGTATCTATGTATTCATGTATCTATGTATCTATGCATCTATGTATCTATGTGTCTATGTACTAGTATACATGATGTATTTAGAGGATATTGTAAGGATATGGTAATTACTGTGGTACCACATCGATCAATATGGGACAATCACGCTATCCACCTTCCATTCCAAGGGCCCCAGGCTGCTGGCGCCTTTGGTTCACATCGATGATCTTTTGCTGAAGGGCCCAGTCGACCACATCTGTAGCAACCGCATGAGAAGTCTCCTTGCTGTTCACCAGCATGAAAGCCTCGCACTGCGCCAACCGGTCAAAAAGAACGTGTTTGGAGTGGCATTTATCCTTATTCAACATGGTTGATCCTGATTCAACATGCTTCTGATAACTTCCCGAAAGTTTATCAGGGCTGAACATGGCTCATCATATTTCATCATGATCCCAGCAAATTTCAAGACCGTTCATCGATGTTCATCGTAGTTCTCTTGTCCTCGAAGTGTGAAGTCATGGGTTCTCGTCCATTCCAAAAAGCTTTACAAAATCCCGTCTTACCATTGTGAAATATTGTGAACTTGAGGAGTGGTGGCATGTCGCTTCAAGCAATGCAAGAGCAACACCCTGCCTGTCCCCGATGAGTGATTTCGATGACGCCGTCCTGACGCTCCCATTTCTCAATTGAAAGAAGGGCTGAACAGCGGAGCCAACTTCCCCACTCACCATCTGTCCTTGGCAAACCAACTCGGCTCCCCGTCTACTTCCATAGGTAATGTGACCTGTGTGGCCAGTGACAATGCGATGGAAACCGTCGCATAAAGTTGCTCCCTCCCTCTCTCTCTCTCTCTCTCTGGCTGTTGAGCATTTTGCCAAGATCACTAGGTCAGAAACCTGCTGGCAGCGCAGCAGGACCGCGGTTCCTTTTCACAGCCAAAAAGGGCGCCCTGCGGACGTCAGGATGATATCATGATGTTCATGAGTGGATAGTCACATGCGAATCATTGGGGTTCCATGCTGTCACAACTGCTGGGGACCTTGACCAATTCACACCCGTCCTTGACTATCGCACTCTTCCTAGCATGACGGGCAGCTCGGATGCTGGCCTTCTTGGCCTGAGCTGCAGCACTAGGTTCTAACTGCCAAATCCCATCATGCAGCGCAGAAAGGAGCGGTTCGCGCTCACAGCCAGTCTTCGTCAGAACATCGGCCAACATCTGGCTCGTATCGACCCACTCAGCATACGCCGGAGAATCATCATCATAGGTGTTCTCCCCCAGCAACTCCTTGATCTGGGCGACTAAGATCCTGACACGCTTGTCACTGGGCTGACCCGCATCCTTGGTCAAAGTGCTCTGCAAGCTTCGGGCATCGGTCATGCAAATGATCTTGTCCTTTGCGAACTCCNACTGGGCTGACCCGCATCCTTGGTCAAAGTGCTCTGCAAGCTTCGGGCATCGGTCATGCAAATGATCTTGTCCTTTGCGAACTCCTTCTCAAGAGTATGAAACTTCTCAGAGGGGTGCTGAAGCTCAAGCAGCAAAGAACGGACGTACTCACCAGCCTCCACTCCAGTGAGGAATCCATTCGATTCGGCCGCAAGTGTGCTCCGGCAAACTCGCTTGATCGATCCAGAGTACGTTTCCACAACAAACAATGGAGTTGGGTTTCCCTCTCGAATCTTTGGACTAGTCAAAGTGACCACAAAACCACATTGGGATTTCAAACCTTCAATGTTGGCAAAACTGCTATCAGCAAAAACACAAACCACTATGTCCTGGAGCTTGAGTTCAGGCGTGTACACAAAACGCCACNCAAACCTTCAATGTTGGCAAAACTGCTATCAGCAAAAACACAAACCACTATGTCCTGGAGCTTGAGTTCAGGCGTGTACACAAAACGCCACGTGGCATCAGCTGACTCTTTCAGCATCTTCACGGCCTTGTTGAGGTTGACCACATCTTTGATCTTCGGCGATCCCATGCTCTGCGCAGCAATGCTAACGTTCACCATCAAATCAGGCCGTGTCTGCCGCGTGACCCATCCCATCTGACCGATGAGTGCTCGGAAGNCAATAAAAGTCTGCTGATCCCCTGAGATTGGAGATATGCTGTTGAGGCATCGCATGCAGAAACAATCCATTGAAAAATCACCGCAACGGTGCAAACAAGATTGAAAGCCAAAAGGGAAGCTGTTGGACTGTCGGAGCGAATGGCTTGTGGGTCTTCTTGGCATCCTTGAACAACTAAGCGGCTCTTGGCTTGAAAGGGANGTTGGACTGTCGGAGCGAATGGCTTGTGGGTCTTCTTGGCATCCTTGAACAACTAAGCGGCTCTTGGCTTGAAAGGGAAACTCCTTTCGAATCTGGTTCGCGTTCTTGCCAGTGCGCTTGGAAAGGTATTTGGCCAAGAGTCGAGGCTTGCTGTTCTTGTCAGTATGGACCCATCTTGTGCCGACGATTTGAGCGTCGTCAGGCAACTGAGCGATTTGCTCTTTCGTCAAAACTTCGACAGCTCCAAACTTCTTCCAGGATTCCCATTCTTTCTGCATTGACACTTCAAACTTCTGCCAGTCCTCTTCATTCAAATTCTTGAGGGAAATCTCTGAAGAGGCTGCCTTACCAGTCAAGAAAACATCGGCAGGCTGCACCTCGTGTTCATCATCTTCAATCTCAGCCTCATACTCGCCCACAGGTCGCTTCAGCTGGTGTAGGCGAACTTCGTGAGGAAGGTCGGGGCAATCCCAAGGATCATCATCAACAAAATAAGGATGAACTGTTTCTCGTTGAGTGAGGCGAGCTGGAGCATAGCCATGTCCATCAAGTCGATCTGGAGTCAGCATGGCTCGATTCAAATCTCCGCTGCCTTGGTGTTGTGCTGGTTGTGGTTGTTGGGCAGTTGGAACCGATGGAACTTCTGAAGGAGCCTTGCTTGGTCTGCGTGAGACCTGTGGTGTTGAAGAAGGCAAAGGTGCAGGCTCAGGCTCGAGCATGTCGTCATCGCCCGTCTTCAGATCTGAAGGTGGAAAATCCATAGGAGCACCTTCGGGGATCTGAGCAAGTCCAGAGGGCCGTGAAGAACTTGGCATCTCTTGTCCAGCTGTTGAAGGACTGAACTGAAGGCTGGAACGTTCTGGTTCTTCATCTTGAGCTTGGTCAGCATCTTGGTAAGAGGAACTGCACATAGCTTCGGGCACCTCTTGTGTACCCAGGCTGCAGGATCTCATCAGGAAGAAGGTGTGCTGCCAAAAGCTCATTTTCGCTGGCAAAGCGCAGCTGCTCTCCTGTGACCAAGACAACTGATGGTCCATACCGAAGCCAATAGGCATGAGGCTGACCGCCTTCGGTGGAGAGATCNGCTGGCAAAGCGCAGCTGCTCTCCTGTGACCAAGACAACTGATGGTCCATACCGAAGCCAATAGGCATGAGGCTGACCGCCTTCGGTGGAGAGATCTTGGTCCTCAGAACGTCGTTGGTTTCGGCCTTCGATGCCAATGACACGAGCTGGGCGAAACCATTTGTAGTTCCGGTTTGAACCAACCGCCGCAGGTGGTGTTTGAATGCGGTAGAAGTAGACGTAACTTCCAATGGGATAAGGACCCCTTGTTGGAGTTGATTGATGTAGAAGGGCTCTTCGAACTCTTGAATCATTGTCAAGCCGGATCTGCGCCACTCGGGCGCTCTCCCTGATTCCAAGGGACTTGGAGAAAGCAGAATCAGGATCTTGGGCGGCTTCAAGTAGTTCCAAGCGTTGAGCCTCATCATCATCCAACAATGAGCCCGGGATTCTGATCTCGGAGACGCCGAGAACCCATTGACATGGAGAATATCCATTGGGTCTTGGAAAAGAGTTGCGCACCTGAGAAATGATGGTGCTTGCCAGAATCATGTCTTCCAAGCCACTGAGCTGCATCTCGCGCACAGTCTTGTGCAGGATCTCTTTCCAAAGATCGCCAGCTCGTTCAACTTTTCCTTGTTGCCATGGAGCTTCAAGTGGGACAGTTTCTTGCTCAACGCCAAACTGCTTCAAATAGTCGCTGAAGTAGGCAAGGTATTCCTTTCCTCTGTCAACTTGGATGGAGTGAGGAAGGCCAGCCCATGAACTCCAGCAACTAAGGAAATGTCGCAAAACGGCTTTCGAAGCAGGTGGTCCTTGTGCTTGACCAAGGCAAGAAACAACTTGATATCCAGTGGCTTCGCAGATGATGTTGAGGAAGGAGAAATTGGTGTTGACAATGTCCTTGGCATAGAAAACATCAATCTGCAAGTGGTAGTTGAAAACATATCGGCTTGGAAGCTTCACAGGCTTTGGCCGCCGGCGCTTGATGCTGTCGCCACAGNATCAATCTGCAAGTGGTAGTTGAAAACATATCGGCTTGGAAGCTTCACAGGCTTTGGCCGCCGGCGCTTGATGCTGTCGCCACAGGAGTCGCAACTCAAAAGGTCAGCGCCGTAGATTGCTTCAGCAGTGGCACCTTGTCTCCTCAGAATTCGTTGCAAAGTGGTATTGGTTGGATGTCCAAACTGGACATGCAAATCACGGAGAATCTTCCGCAGCTCCGGAGACACAGTCAGCCATCTTCTGCGCCTTTCGGCTTCGGTGATGTTGAGGACCGGGTCCAGTTCAGCAACCTGAGAGGCTCTGACAGAAGCATCATCGAGATGTTGTTGAGGTTGTTCTTGAACATCACCATCTTGGATTGGAAGAGGTGCAGCAGGCTGGCTTGGTCGAACATAGACCGGAGGAGCATTGTACTGGTCCACAAGTCGAGAAACACGGCCAGTTGTTCGTCTCCTCTTGGGTNAGGTGCAGCAGGCTGGCTTGGTCGAACATAGACCGGAGGAGCATTGTACTGGTCCACAAGTCGAGAAACACGGCCAGTTGTTCGTCTCCTCTTGGGTCGTTGACCAGGTGGTTGACCTTCAGCGGGTCGCACTTCAGCAGGAAAGGCATCAACCACACCTTGAGCTGCTGTANTCGTCTCCTCTTGGGTCGTTGACCAGGTGGTTGACCTTCAGCGGGTCGCACTTCAGCAGGAAAGGCATCAACCACACCTTGAGCTGCTGTAGACTCAGCAGAGCCTTGCTGAAGCATGGCTTGGATCACCAAGTCGTTGAGCTTGTTTGGCCAAACAGAGGCCTGTGAGGTTCTGGAGCCATAGCAATTGTTGCCTTCCAAGGGCTGATGTTGATGTTGGCCATCGCAGATGCAATCTTTGAAAACNGTGAGGTTCTGGAGCCATAGCAATTGTTGCCTTCCAAGGGCTGATGTTGATGTTGGCCATCGCAGATGCAATCTTTGAAAACAGTCTCGGCAGTCAGCAAGGAAGTGATGTAGATGGATGGTTTGTAGTTGGGAAGTCCACTTTCAAGGTCTTTATATCCAACTTGACAGCCATCAGCGCGGATCACGATCAAGGCTCCTTGCCGAATCAAGTCCGCAACTTCGGCAAGTTCATCTTCCATGAGCCATTGGGAACCAAGAGGTTGTTCCATAAAAACGTGCCGCTTGGCCTTGATGCGGCCGGTGATCACTTTGCTGACATGCCGCAGGATGGGACGTCCTGCTTCCCGAAGTTCCATGACTGTGATTGCAGCCTTGCCACCCTTGGAGAGATTGAAACGAGACCAATTCCCCCATGGTCCACAGGGCTGAGTGATAACTGTGAGGNATTGCAGCCTTGCCACCCTTGGAGAGATTGAAACGAGACCAATTCCCCCATGGTCCACAGGGCTGAGTGATAACTGTGAGGAATGGGTCTTCAACTTGGAGGTCATGGCAAACTCGACGATAGCCCTTGGTGCTGGCCGCATCCCAGTCTGAGCTGCTGGAATCCAAAGGGATGCCGATGGAAAGTCCAAGGATAATGGCCATCAGAGAAAGGCCCATCTGGCCGGAAAAGAGCTGTTTCAGCCAAGTCTTGCCATAGGGAGGCTTCTGTGAGATCTTCTTGAACTTGCCGGAAAGGACTTGCTGGCGATGCCAATCTTCGCCATGCACGGCATGTTGCCATTCTTCAAACTTCTTGTCCTTCCGGTTGGTGCTCTTGCGAATCTTGAACTCATCTGGATGATCTTGGATGTAAGAGACATCCTCGCAGCAAAGACCTTGTTCTCGTGGATCTTGATGTGACATTGATGGGATTTCGCCAGAAGCAATGGCACGCTCGTAGCTTGCGATCTCTTCACGCCACATCTCAAGGTCTGCATAGCGATCCAGTACATCATCAGGGTTTTTTGGCCATCAAGGTCAAAGAGGTGTACCTGGTCAGGATCAGAAGGATCAAGAGGAGGAAGTACAGATTCCCAGTGAGCCCAGTCGATGGGGTCTGACGGCTTGTTGTCAGGGGAATCTTTCTCAGTGGCCAAGGCAGTTTGTGCGCCTTCATGATGTGCTGGAGATTCAGCATAGTCATCCAAGCAGTTCAAGTCAAAGTCCAAGAGACTCACTGCAAGGTGACCCTTTCAGGTCTTGATCAGCTTGAGAGTGACGCCGATCTTCTTGAAGGTGACTTCGCCGGATCCAATGTCAATCACGGTCTCTAACTGCTCCATAAATGGTCGTGACAGAAGCAAAGGAAGTCCACCAGGAGCTTCTGCACTGTGGAGCTCACCATTGACCCCGCCAATTCCAATGGGGAAGACTTTGACCGTGTTGCTGGCAATCTCACCACCAACTCCCTTGAAAGACTGGTGTTTGAGGCGTCGCCGGCTAGAAAGTCCAAGCTTACCGAGCTCAGCCTCAAATGATTTCGACCAGTTCTCACCATGCATGGTGCGGGTACAGCCGGAGTCCAAGATGGCTAATCCCGGAGGATCTGAGGGAGTGGCAGCGAAGTTGAAGTCCAAATCCAATCGATCACCATTCTTTGGATCATCTTCGGTCATAAAGACCTCGAAGTCATGGACCTGAATCACTTCAGGGTGGTGGATGTCAAGGCACAGAGGAACTCGTATGCATCGATGGGCAATCATCTCATCAGGATGCTGAGGCCTCTTGGAAACTCGAGGTTGGCCTGACTTCTACATTCGAGTCACGGCAGAATGGAGGAGTTTTGCTCTGCCGTACAGGTAGAAAGCCAGTCGGAAATGATCTGGCGTCATGGGCTGGTCCTGCATGGCAGACATCAAAGTCTGGGTGCAAAACGCTGATGCCTCAGGACTGGAAGAGACTTGCTCAAAGGTGTAGCCTGCATCTTGATCTTCTGTGGCCAAAACTGGAAATTCAGGCAGATCTACACCAGGGGCAATGTAAATTCCATAGGCCCAAAAACGTGGTTCTTGGTTCTGAGAGCGGACAATCTTTGCAGTCTTGGGGCCCGACACAGACTCGGAGCCAGTGGTGGATGGAGGACCACCCATGACCTCCCATGTTGTGGAGTGAGGAGATCCAGAAGGGTGATCTGCGGGGATATCCATGAGGAGGCTCAAGCGCAGTGCGATCTTGTTCTTCTTGGATTGCAGCATCTCGTACTCGGCAAACACTTGCGAAAAGCTCTCGAGATCGTGCCGCACTGCCCCACTTGGTGCACAGGGCAATCTGAACAAGATAGCGCCAAAGCTGCTCTGGATTCTTGCGTCTGGCACTGATCACCGTCTTGTCGCATTCAGAACTTTTGCAGGTGACATGCCTTGTGTGTCCATTGGCACCACGGTGGTATTCACGTTCATCGCCACCGAAGTATGAGCTGTGATTGCACAGTTGTGTGTCTTTCAGCACCATCAGCACTTCCGCTGATGCAGGCAAGGTATCACAGTGAAACTTGCTCCAAGCATGTACTCGAAGGAGTCAAGAGCGGTCATCTCGTCGACGATGAAGAAAGATGCTCTGGTTGGAGCGACAGGCATCTTGGCAATTGACGCATTGGGCTCATCAAAATCGCCTCCACGCTCAAGTGCAGTCTTGTTGGCATACTCAAGGGACTGCACATCGTCATGAGGCATGTCATACGCAGGAACCAGGTCATTCGCTGGGATCAAGTCATACTTGAGAACCTGGGCATTCTGTGCAGACATGTCATACTCAGGGGATTGGACATTCNCATACGCAGGAACCAGGTCATTCGCTGGGATCAAGTCATACTTGAGAACCTGGGCATTCTGTGCAGACATGTCATACTCAGGGGATTGGACATTCTTGGAAAGGATTTCATTCGCAGGAAACTGGGCATTCGATGAAATGAGGTCATTCTGAGAAACAAAGGGCTCGACAACCTTGCGCTCATCCACAAACGTGACATAGTTGCCA
>BGPT01000364.1:25317-273388 GCA_003297045.1 Symbiodinium sp. clade C Y103 | reverse complement strand
ATGTTAACCTTCACTGGCACCTGCACACAAGACCAGCACTTGTCAGGGATGGGGTTGGGGTGGGGTGGGATGTTAACCTTCACTGGCACCTGCACACAAGACCAGCACACGTCAGGGATGGGGTTGGGGTGGGGTGGGATGTTAACCTTCACTGGCACCTGCACACAAGACCAGCACACATCAGGGATGGGGTTGGGGTGGGGTGGGATGTTAACCTTCACTGGCACCTGCACACAAGACTAGCACACGTCAGGGATGGGGTTGGGGTGGGGTGGAATGTTAACCTTCACTGGNTAACCTTCACTGGCACCTGCACACAAGACTAGCACACGTCAGGGATGGGGTTGGGGTGGGGTGGAATGTTAACCTTCACTGGCACCTGCACACAAGACCTTGAAGACACACATTTTCTGTGAGTGATCATCTCAAATGAAATCCTTCCAATCAAACCCAAACCCGGTCATCCTGCTCGTTTTCTTCATCTTCAGCTCTGCCCCATAGATCAGTACCTGGCTTGCTATCGGCTCTTGATATGGGATGGGATGGCGGAATTGGATTGCCTAAGTTCTACCCATTCCATCAAATAGGTTCTGTGAGCTGCTCTGTCCTTTACGAATCTGTCCCGGCAATGGAAAAAACACCGCGTGTAGACCGTGTTCCAAGTGAACACGGAGATTTTCCCATGTTTCTTACCAAAGGGTAGTGCATCGCATAAACTTCGCAGGGTTTATCGAACTTCGCAACAAAAGCTGATCCCCACCTCCACCAAAGCTTGGAATATTCAGAATGATCAGACCCTCCAAGGATGGAGGGATATCCACCTCAACCAGTGTTCGAATATTATGTGGGACAAATTGCTGCCCTGTGTTTCATTGGGGACGGTAACAGAAATGAAGCAGTGAGCACACCAGAAATCGAGATCCTACAGCTTTGGACTTTGCTAATACCCCCTCAGTATATTTCAGCCACAAAATATTGGCCGCTTCCCCCTCTCCTGGGTTCCCAGCTGGTTCACCATCCTTGGCTGTTCACCCAGGTGGGAAAGTCATGGGGCCGCTGGTCATACCACCATGGAGTTCCTCAATTCATCGCTATATTAATTAAGCCCTACATACCCCTACTTGGGGGATGACCATCCCCTTTAATGGGACAATCAGGCATGTGACCTGACCATGGCCTATGTAATTTTATGATCATTGCAAACCCAAACTCATGGGAAATGGTTTTATGACCTGCCACAAGAAACCCGGGATCTCACGGTGCATTTTCCGTGGCAATTCCTACTGAAGGACGCCAACTGAATTCATCGCGCAGACCTTTGGACTGCGACATGGTGTTGCAACGATCCCAGCACTATCACCAACGCGAAGGTTACTGGCTATCGCGGCCAATTCTGCGTTATTGTTCTGTATTTCCTCTTGCGCCATCTTCTTCAAAGCGGAACACTTCGTGGCTGGCCAGCCATTCGCGTGCGCGCTGCACATCCTGTTCTTCCAAGGGAAAGAATTGCGTCCCTTCCACCTCGGTCCTAGCTGTCTGAAACATCGTCTGGTTTGAGCGCCGGCAGGAAGTCGCAAATCGCAGCTGCCAGCTGTTGTTGTTCTGCAAAATGCTGGTGCGAGTGATGACACTTGGAAACATCCTCTCTCCACTGCCTGGACTGTGCTGAAAAAAGACTTGGGTCTCTGAAAAGAATGCTGCCGACATCAGCATGATGTCATTCAGCGGAGCAGGCTGGTCAAGACCTGTGCGGTAAAGATCACGGGCAAAGGATGACACAGATCTATGCATTGAACTCATAACTAATATGTTCCTTGTTTTTCATCATTCCTCAGATAAAATGCTGCAATCAGCTATACTTGATAGCTGTATTATATACTGTATCCGACTGTATCCACACACACACACAAACAAGCACTTGATAGGCATCTTGCACCTATACATTCACATAGCTGCAGCTGAAGGGAAACCTCTTTCCGCCTTTCACACACACACACTCACGTGCACACTCAATCATCTCAAATCTTTGCGGGTGCATGCTGAAGCCAAATGAATCCAAATGAAACAAGTTTGCTCATTCCACTTCACAACATTCACGTTTTCTTGTTATCGCTTTCGACATCACTTTGCCTTCAGCTCTGTTGTTGTGGAAAAGCACCACCGAGAGTTGTGGCGGCACGTTAGCCAGGTGATTTTTCAGACTTCGCTGGTGGAACCACCTTCTAATGCTGGGAAGCCTCAAGATGTAGAAACGAGCAACATAGACACAGGCACGGAACCACAACATGCACAGGAACAGGCTGGTCCTTGCACCATAGGCATAGATGAACAAAAGGGGAATCACTGCCAACAGGACCCATGAACAGTAGGTCAGCCACGGGCAAGATAGCTGGACGTTTCGCACATATGCAGGATCTTGTTGGAGTTGCTGCTCCCAAAAGCTCCGCAACGTCTCCTGGTGATAATCATCCCAGGTATGGACAAAAACTGACGGAACATAAAGCATGGAGCAAAAAAGAAAATGAATAATTAACAACAGTATGTATCCCCAACCCACCCAAAAATACAATGAACCACCATCAACAAAATATAGCAAGAAAAACCAACGTCACCAACCCAGCATCTTCTCTAACTTCCAGGATCAACAGGTTCCGCTGGTCCCCGCGGTTTCCCGCTTCCGCCACGATCTCCAAGAATCCGTCCAACTTCGGAACCGCGAAATGTACGAAAAAGGCACGAACCAAGAATTGGAAAGAGCTCAACACGCAAAAGAAACAGATGGCCTGGCTGTTGAACTAGCCCTCCTGAAATATCTCACAAAAGTCAGTTAGGATCATCAGCCCATTTCTAGGTTTTTCCATAAAAAAAATGCATGCATGAAACCATGAACCAGTCACTAACAACACATCTGCACTACCTCGAAATTCATTATGGCAATCAGTGTATAGATAGACCCCAAAGAGCCCGAACATGAAGAGGACGACCAGGATAACGGCACAGACACCCTTCAAGATCATTAGTCGCTCGGCTGCGTTGGCTTTCAAGGCTGCACGAAAAAAAAGGAAGACCAGGAAGAGCGCTAGCCAGAGTGCAACAGGTCCTGATATTTGCTGAAGATGATCTAAGATGGTCCCATCAAATAATCCATATTCCCTATAGATTCCCCAGCGGATTTACCAGTGGGAAAATAACCATCACTCAGCACATCTAGGAATCCAATGAACTGCCCCATCCTTTCAACGACATATCCCAGCTGACTACCAGCTGCGGCACAAGGCCGCATTTTGCAATTCCCGAGGTCGTCGCATACAGCACATGCATCTCCACTGGATTCGACATTCGGGGGGTCACAGCAATAGGTGTTGCAGGTAAAATTGCCAACCTTCCATTTGTGATGGCATAGCTGGCCTGAAGGAGTCCTCCGATAGTTGTGGCTTGTGCAAAAGCGAAAATGATGATACATCCCCGATTTTGGGGTCTTCCCCACAGTTTTCCGACAAACCGATGTGCTTCCGAAAGGATCAGATCTTTGGAACAGTAAGTCATAATAACAAACACCTCCACATTGTGGTTCAAGTATAGGCCAAAGCATTGGCGCACATAAGAACATTCCAGACATCAATGGAAGAGTCCAGTTGAGCATACACACCAAGGCCAACGCGTAGATACTCTGCAGAAGAATCATCTTTAAACTTTGTGTTTTGCATATCTCACCATATTTATGGCAAAGGATGAAAGCATCTAAGTATCCTTCAAGAATGTTTACCTAGAAACCTACCCCTATTATTGTCATACTTCGTGGTTGATGTCTTAACCTTCGGGAGAAATACGAGTCAGTTGGGATCATCATGCCAGATAGCTTCAAACAAATGTCTCCAACCAACAAAATCACCGCTTTAGATGGTTGTCAGAACTTTTCTTTGCCAAAACCACAATTTTTGGAACTTTCTCCAGGGTACAAAGCAGATTCCAACCAGAATTCATTGGCCATAAAGCAACTATATCCCATTTTTCTTGATTATATACATCTACATACACACATATTTCTGGCTGAAGTACAATAATTCACAATAATTCACAAATCTGAAAATAGCTGAAATAAGGTCACGCGCTGGTATTTAGCCTTGGGACAGAATGCTTATAAACTCGTTATTACAGGGGGCTTTGAAAAACAAGTCTCACGAAAAGTTGCGGCTACACCTCATTGTTTCTTTATCCATCAAAACTGCATCATGCCAATTGGCAATCTCCGCCAGCAAATTGGCGCAGCTACGCAAATAATAGTGCAAACGTACGAATACGGTACACATGTGCACAGCGTAGCATCAAGAGCGTCTTTGAAGTCAAAAGAACATGTGCACAGCGTAGCATAAAGAGTGGCTCAGAAGTTACAAGAACATGTGCACAGCGTAGCATCAGGAGCGTCTCAGAAGTTAGAAGGACATGTGCACAGCGTAGCATCAAGAGCGTCTCAGAAGTTACAAGAACATCTGCACAGGGTAGCATCAAGAGCGTCTCAGAAGTTACAAGAACATGTGCGCAGCGTAGCATGACGTGACAAGGAAAAGTTCAAACCCAACAACGAGTTCATCAGCACGCAAACAAAAGAAACGTTATTACGCCCCCCAACCCGCCTAACGAACTCACAAAATCTGTTAAACAACACCACAAAATGTACATATTCACACTTGTAAAATTTAATTGCAACATCTTTTTGAGAAAGGCCAAAAACCTGGAAAAAGAAGAGAACAGTGTACGGCTAAATATCAACACCTGATCTTCACTTCGGCCGGCCCTCCCCCCGCGAGCAAGAGAGAACCGATTAGCTGAAATAAGGCCATTAGGGGATGATTTGCCTTACTAACCATGATTCCAGTGACGTCACAGTGAGGTCATTGACAATTAATCCGGATATATCTCATGATATCACCATTCAATCCCCTAAAATCATCATGTTTCTGGATTAAAAGTATGTATATATATATATATACACTCACGTATATATATATATATATATACACTCACGTATATATATATATATACACATATACACACACATACAAATCATATACATCTCCCACATGTTATTTCCAACCCACGGTGTTCTCCACGTGTTTCGAACCGTCTCCTCCGTGGAACCGGGTCAACACATTCGGGTGCCAGGCCCACGGAGAGTCCAGCGGAAACAGCACCAAGCAAGGCAAAAATCGAGGCCCAGATCAACAGATATTTGCGTTGCTTTCCTGGGAGACGTACAACGGGATGTTGGGAAATGATGGGATATGGAGATGTTCGAATGGCGTTAGCCCAATAGCTGGAGGGTTTATAATGGCACATCCTATGAAACTCCGAAGAAATCAACGGGATATTGGTATATGGAGGTTGCCTGCAACTAGGTGATACACTGAAAAATATTGGGATATATAGTGATCCCCAATTGATATCGATATGGAGCTTTCCTAAATTGGATATATTGGGTACCCCAATAGCTGGAGGCTATTCTTATTTAAAAAACATCTGAAAACAACATGAATGATTTGGAGGTACCGCCCATTTTAGGACACCTCCATATATAGTACCTGAAGATTTGTGATACACTGAGGATATTTTTACTGGATATAGTAGGATGTTTTCTGGTACCCCGAATGTCTTTTGAATGGTCAAGTTCATGGGGACCAATGGCTGCTTCTAGGATTTCAATCAAGAAAAATGGGGGATTTCACTAGGAAACATGGTGAGAACATGGGGATTTATCAGGCATGTGATATAACATGACATAGACAAGAAAAGTGAGAGCTGCTGGGCGTTCCTACCAAAGGTTTTCTTGGGGTAAAGCTTCATATGGCATCACCACCAAAAATATGAAACAGTTATTGGAGATCACATCCCAAACATATAATTCCCAATCCCTGTTCCCATCGTGGTAAACCCAAAGACATAAACCTCCAAGGAGGGATGGTTGAAATCCAGTCCACTTCTGGTAAGTCATTGGGAGTCAATTCATTATTGGATATAAGACATTACCAGTCTTTTCCACGAGCAATCTGACATGCAATCGCGTCATCATCCCACTCTTAGGGGAAAATACAAATACACTCACCAACTTATCCCCATCCAACCCAACTACCAAATACTACCAATCGATTGCACCCCCAATCCATCCCCATGTCATTATTCTAAACATGAAACAATCCAATAAACAGTGGTAAACCCCATGAATGAAGAACAACCCAATTGCATTCCCAGCCAACCGGCCCATTATATCTCATCATAATCGATTCTATTATATTTGCATGATGTGGAACACCCAATAAGGAATTGACTCCCAGCGACTCATCAGAAATGGGTCTCATTTCAACCATCTCCATTTGGAGGTTATGTCAGCGGGTTTACCACATATCATATCCCATCTGATCGGTGGCTCCAACCCATCTGAAAAAATATGCTCTTCACTGGCGATCATCATCCGGCAAACTCCACATTGGGCTTTGTCTTAAAACAGCGTACCCCGATCATTTCTCCCCAAATGGCCACCACTGGGGCAAATACCCCATTTTCAGACACATGCTAATCATATATTGTTGGTGATACATCCCAATATCCTAGTATATGAATGAATCCCCAGTGTATCACCCATTTTGCCTCCTGAACGTCACCCCGTGTTTCGCGCAGTTTCGGAGCCAGTTGGGGAATGCCGAGCTCTGCAGCAATGTTGCACTGCCGGGCAGTTCCACTTCCATGCTGGCGCTGGGGGCTTCTTCGAGGTCCACGCCGCCCGACATGGCATTCAAATCAACCGGTTGGGATACAAAGATCCTTCTAACTATGGTTCTTTTGGACAGTGATAAAGTCCCAATCAATGATAAAGTCTTCCTGTGGTATTGTTGTGTAGTATTTTTTTTGTGAACGCATTCTTCCAGTTTCAGCTCTGCTGTTGCGAGCCATCTTCAACTTTTAGAGGTTTGATCCAAGAAACCGAGGGAAGAAACCATCTCTGAGGCATGGCCAGTCTCCGGGCATCCTTGTTCTTTCTTTGACATTCTCCCACTGTCATCTTTCAAAATGCCAATATATGCCAATGCTGCCAAGGGGCGCAAATCACATCGATTTTGCCTTGGCTGCATCTATCAATGTGCTGCTGGATTCCATAGTAGGAAACTGACCATCCAACTCGAAGAAATGGATGAGAACAGCTGACTCATCTGTGCTGTCAGCATCTGCCAGCTGTTTCATGGTTCAGATGTCCTTCGAGATGCCACAGCTTTTGTTTCCACTAAGAAGCTGTACTACAAAATGTGTAGAGTATGGTCACAGTATGGTCGTTCTCTCCATCTCTGACTCTATATCATGTATCTATCACTATTTTATGTACTAGTATCTATATCTATATCTATATATCTATATATCTATATCTCTATATCTATATCTATATCTATAATATATCGATACATGTATACACATGCATAGATATCGCGGGTGGATGCTGTCCCCAGCTGCTGCCAATGTTGGCGCAAGTCTTCCCCATCCAAGTCATGGCACCACTCCTGGAGAGATCTCAACATGGTCATGGCTTGCCATTGGAATAGCAATGGGCCCATCAACTTGGTGATTTTTCACGTATCACCAGATATTTTTTAGGGGATTTTTCTAGTACCAGTTTCAATGGCGACACAAAATTGGCTTTTGCACCACCTGTTTCTTTGGGTGGTCCGTGGATAGTAAGAACAAGTCTCCTCTTGAACATTGGAATAGGATAGGCAAGTAATGTCAAATTCCAAGAGACATTTGGCATTTCCGCATGGGAACATTGGCTTGAAACATCTACATATACCTGGACTAGCACTCAGCTGTCCTGAAGTACCAAAGCTTATTCACCAGCCGCGACCAGAACCTTGGTCTTTGCTCGCTGGACCTCTGGGTTTGTCTGAATCTTTCGCAAATAAAGCCACCGCACCAGTGGTTTACCATTATTTTTCCCATGAAATGGCCATCAATTTGGGAGTAAGTCCAAGTAGCATCCCCATTTTTGCACCAATCCGTTTCCATTCTTGATTGGTCAACTCCATATTCTTCATCCTTATATACATCATGATCAATCATGATAAGTTCGGATGTAGGTGAGTCAAATCCATCCAAATCCCAGATCTTTGGGTACACCAAAGCCATCTTTTCTCATGTCCAGGCAACCAGTCTGGCCGCCGCTCGCGCATCTGGTGAAAGTCCAGCGCGACGGCTGCGTCAACGCCTGCGACGGGCTGGACTAAGCATGAAATCTGGTCGCCTAAGAGTGATTCCCATACTGGATGACTATCCCTGATATATATATATATATACTGTATATAATCATATGCAGTGTATATATATATATAATTAATCATATGTATATCTATGCATATATGGGTAGTATAATCCCCTAGAATCATCAACCAACAGGGCTTTTGAACACTGCTCATATGGTTTTTCAACCAAAATCGCTACATCAACAGTTTTCGCAAGATCTGGTTGCTGGCTTTAATCCATCTCAAAGGCAATAGCAAAATGGGATCATTTTCCCTTTTTTTCAGGCGGCAAAAAAAGGTATAAACTGGAGCCACCAACCAGATACGGGTATAGGGAAAAAATGATGAAAACCCTGGAATCCCTTGGTTTCCGCATCCAGATTTAGCTGGTCGTTGTTGATGTTGTGATGCTCCCAAAGGTGGCTCCATAGGTAATAATCCATCTATGATCAATGACGAAGCATTGGAAACACCGTGGCACGCGAATGGGGAATGGTTTCAACCCCAATCCCAATTATTCAACCAGGGCCTGGATGGAAAATCGTATGAATACATAATATACATAAGATATGCGCGTGTCAATATACAATTTGATCACATTGCATATGTATTTGCTTATGCATATGAATATGATTGAATATGTATGTAATACATAATGTACGAGGGTAGGCTTGTATGTATGTAATGTCATGCAATGTATCAGAATGTACTGTAATTCACTGCATTGTACTGTTTTATAGTGTACTGTCGTGGTGTGCTACAATATGGCATGGATCCACCAATCATCCTGGACGTTCCCACAAGGCCTATGCCGAAATAGTTGCTCATGGTCAATGTCTTCCGTTCTCGCGGCTGTGGCGGCTGTCCGCCCGGTAGGAAGGAGGGTCTCCGGTCGTCCAGAGAACCTGGTACTGGGTGAGCCCAAGAGAATGACACCTTCGGGACAGCTGGTAACCCCAAACGATTGGTTCAAACCGGGGTGTCACTCCAATAAAATGGGACTGGAACCCCACACATGAGCTCATATCCACCCTACTGGGGTTGCGTGATCATGAGCCCATCACACAAGTTACACCAGCATCAATTTGCTCATAGGACTTAAATAGACATCAAATAGATCGCATGAACTGGTACCTACTACCTACATAGTTGCGAAGCGCCTCACCAATCATACATTTCTGTTCCATGGTCTGACCTCCCGAAATTTAGCTGAGCTGCGACAAGCCACCTTGGCTGCTGCAATCCCAAGTGAACCACACAGATTTCCAATCGTGAAAAAATGGTACAATTATCAAATCAAGGTCCCAATTTCAGAGACATGGGACAAAAGTAGAACATGTATGAAAATATATGAAAATGATTGAACATGTATATTCCTGCAAGCCTAAAAGTCACCATAGTCTTTGACCCTGGATGACCCTGGTACCTCTCTTTGCACAACCATAACTACTATGAAGTTCAGATCCTGTGGGCCAAGTCACAGTCCAACGATCCAAGAGTTCCACGTGTGCACGTCCCACCTGTTGCAGCACCGGCAAAATGCTGCTGCCAGTGTATCCACCACCCCAGCCTCGGCAGATGCGATGGCCTTGGGCCTTGGGGGATTTCACAACTGCCTGGGATGTAATCTTTATATATATATATACATATATATATATATATACATGTATGTATGTATGTATGTATGTATGTATGTATGTATGTATGTATGTATAAAAACAATATATATATATAAATAGGTATATAATATTGTATATAAATATATAATCTGTATAATTATATGCAATATAGAATAGTTATTTTGATTGATTTTGTCATTCCTTTTTCATTTTCCTGTGGTGCCGCAGCTTTTAGGGCCCTTGACGCCACGGCTGGCACTCGGCCAGACAGGCCGTACTTGCTTCGAGGAAAAGTCAGCAGACCTTGTACGCTGCCTGACTGCAATCAACAATATGTATGTATATATATATATACATACATACATCTATGTATACCTTGGTATAGCTGGGAGGTTCATTCCCCTGAACCCAATCAGATGGACTCAGACTGCGACTTTTTTCCCAATCCAACTGTCCCACATGACAAGGCGCCGAAGGTTCTGGCCAGGTCGTTTCCAGTGCCCAGGGGTAGAACTGCCAGGGGCGGTTTGTAGGTGAAGTCCAATTGCTCCAAAGCGCCTGATGTTCACATCTCAAAGGGTTGCCATGACGCGTTCCGAGAACAAAAATGATCGGAACCGACTTTCATACCAGAGTTTGAAGGGGGACTATGTACTATCCGGTGAAACTCCTCAAGAATGCCCAAAATCCTTGCATCGCGCTGGGACGACCTTGACATCTCTATATATACATATATTTATTAGAAAAATACATGGTACCCAGTTCCCAGCTAAATGCTACTAAGTTCAAGGATTATCTCATCATCATCTCAGGCATCTCCTGAAATTTGGGAGGCCGATGGCTGCAGCCAAGGGAGCCTAGTACCCAGCCGACGGTTCCGTCGCCGCCGCACCTTGGACGTGCGGCAAAATTGGGATGACAAAAACACCTCCAATGATGGCCATTTCACAGATTTTTATAAGGAAATATTAGGAACATGATGATCCTTTTCATATCTTTTCATTGGAATTGAGGGTACTCGCCATTTTCAGACAACCCTACATGATAGTATGCTGATAGTATGATGTTACCAGTAAACAGTTGATAAATGGGCAGAAAGAAAATTACCAGTCGGCCGGTCAGCTGAACATCGACCGCGTCCAATTGAAGCGGATGAAACGGAGGGAGTACTGACCGCTCTCCACTCAGCTTACCTTTACATTACCAGCGTGTGCTCATACCACCCCATGCTTGTACAGATATACTTCACCCCCCCTTGGTCTTTTACCATCAACCTACATTGTAGGTCACCTACGCTCATCCCATCCAAGACAAAATATGATTGCTGACAAAAAACATAAAACATAGAATGGTTGGCATCCCCAGATTTACATTGATATTTGCCACATCCAAGGCACACCAAAATGCGGTACTGCAAGGTGGTCTTGTCCCACCATCCCAAGGCAGCTTCCGGCCCGCCACGTTGTAAGTCGACCAGCTGAGCGCAGTGGAGGTAGGCTTGCAATTCCTGGTGGCGCCACAACGGAGGACCCCAAGTTCGGTCCGGTGAAGCATGGGTATGTAAACATTATTGAACCATCTTCGTCTATTTCCAAGCAACTGAGTTTGAAAAGTTGTATGGCAAGTAGAATATGACATTTATAATTACATGGTAATAATAGTATGATTGGTACAGTAATTATATTCCAGCAAACAAAGTTGGGTAATGAGAGAACCGCGCACCAATTAATTTGTTGTCCTGCAGCTAAGGAAGTTCGGCAATTTGAACATGCCCTTCAATTTCCATCTATTGTCGGTTGGAGGACCAACCCTCCTTTTTTGCAACCGCTTCCCACTCAGAAGCTGCTTATGTTGTGGAAGTTGACATATACTAAGCCACGAAATGGAAGTTCTGATCAGCAAGTATGGGGACATGACCAGTCACCAAATGGCCATGATCATGGGACAAGCAACTAGATTGGCACTGTGAAACTCACCTCTGCTCTGATGTTAATGAATTGCTTGGATCTGGGTTTGTCTGACCATATGGCACCCTCAAAATCCACTGGTCACCATTTCCCCGCTCAACATTGCAATTTTTTTGGGTTGGTTTGTACTGGTACCATTCTGTTCCCCATTTTTGGGTACGAAATCCACCTTCGCCATCCCCAAGTTATCCAAGTGGCATTGAGAACCTTCACGCCCTGCTGCCCTCCACTTCGTGTATTCACGAAGACCACCACGGGCTTCAGATCGACATCCGCCAACTTCTCCTGATTCACCTGGTAGGCGTTCCACCAGGCCTCGAAGTAGTGGCCAGCTACGGATCGAATTTGGCAACGACATGGAGCAATGTATTCATATAATATGTATTTAGTATGTATTTAATATGTATATGAATATATATATATATATATATTTACTTGAACATGTATATGTACAATGTAATACAAATTTAGTATATACATACTATCGTAATATATACACATATATTTAGATATACATGATAATACATATTTAATATATATATATATATATCACAATAATATACGTACATACGCAATTGCATATTATATACTTTGTTTATGTTTATTTAAATGAATATGACATATGGACGTGATGGTCTTGTACATGTTCAATCTTGGCATGATGGCACATCTGTTCGATTCTAATTCTAATCCAGCAGGGGCTTGTCAACGACAAACAATGTAGAAATTCTGCATATCTTCAAGCCATATAAGTCAAGCATGGATTGCATGCAAGCAACTTCCGGCTTGCTCTTGGTCATTGACACCATGCCCTCATTGAGGGTGTCATAGGCTTTGGCAGCAAGGTGCTTGGTTTGTACATAGGCTTTGGCACCAAGGTGCTTGGTTTGCACAACCAAACAATTCCAGTCCATCCTGCACCATTCTCAAACGAAACCAACCAAAGACAAGGTTGGTTCTGTACGGTTTGTCTGACAATAGGGCAACCTTCAACCCCACATGGCCATGTTGACAGGGACTATAGTGACTGACCATCACATTTTTTGGGTACCCTATTTTCAAATACACCTCTATGGAAGCAACCCTGCGTTGGACAATATGTTGTAATACCTTCAGATTAAACAAAAGTGCGTAATTTTCAGATCTCTTCCTGGCACCAATCATCTGCTTCTCATGGCCAATCTTAGATACCTTGCATTTGCCAATTTTCGCTGGTTCGCATATTTTGGGAAACTAGATATACACACGTATAGATATATATGTATGTATATCAGAAGTAAGTACCCTCCTCATGGCAAAAAATATGAAGTATTAAGTATTGAACTCCTCATCCACTTTTTACTATCATCTGCCTGTGAGACTCAATTTGTAGCTCCCCAGCTTGCCCCCGCGGAACTAGCTCACCGGTCCCTAACCACCAGTCGACCCAGCTCTCCTCTGAAGGAGGCTCTGCAGATTTTCTTCTTCCAGCTTCTCGTTGGATGCTTCTTTGGCATCTTTCAATCGCTCCTGCGGCCGCTCCACCACTGATGTCTCGACACGCTCTACACCTTGGAGATCGCGTTTCATCTTGATGTTGCGAATCAACGACAATGACTATAGCAACCTCATCCAACAACCTCCAAACAAGATAGAAAAGGTGTGACAAGGTTAAATTTAAGATTTAAGAGCTATTTTGGTAGGATTTCCTGTTCTATCTTTGTGGGGTTGTGAAATGAATATGATATTGATATGAATATGCAGTTAAATCAAGCAGAAGTGACCACACTAGGCCCCACTACTTCCCCGTCCTCGGCCGCCTTCCCCCATCTCCATTGCCCACCCCATCCACTCCCCTCCCCCATCCTCAACACCAAACCCAGCCCCCTTCCCCCAACCCCCATCCAACAATGCCGCGGCACAGTCGTCCGGCAACACCAAGCGCCTCAGCTTCTTCTGCTCCCGGCGAGTGCCCAGCAGCTGCACCGGTGCCCCCCGCAGCGCCGCAGAACCGGCTCCGCCGCGGCTCCCGCTGCGCGCGGTGAGGAGCAACAGAAAGGCCAAGAAGGCGAAGGCCAGGCCAGTGGTCAGGAGGAAAATCAACCACCTGGGCATTGAAACATGGGAAGACCAGGGGAAAACCAGGGGAAAATCTCCAATCTATGGTATATACTACTTGATATCGAACATTATGACATGGGTGGCAAATGGATCATGATCTTGATCGAAATCGGAAAGACGGAGAAAAAATTGAGGAAACGACGCACAGAGCTACAATAGTTGGGACTGAAGCAAGCAGTGGGGATTCAAGCAACTGGAACGGAGGATTTGACCCAAAAACACTGGGTATATGAGGCAAAAAGACAAGAAGGGATTCCCACCAACACACATCGGGGCAAGATATGGGATAATCTACAATGAAATAGATGAACTTGGATGAACCTGAGGATGTGCGCAACAAGAGCTTGATTTCACCGCTCCGGGATTCAGACAGTAGCCACTGAGATGTCCAGCCATTCTTGGATCATCACAGCCAGCTGGTTCCAAGCTGTTGGAGCAGCTCAAGCAGCGTCTTAACGACTACTTGGAGATCCATAAAGCATATTCAAACATGTTCAAACATCATCAAACCAGGTCCGCATGAAAGTTGCACCCAAGATGCTCGTCGCTTTGGACATTGTGAACCGGCCAGTCGATAGACGTCATGGCATATGGAAGGCATTTAAGCAGAACTCGAAACAAGCAGTTGGCAGCTGTACATTGGACAACCCAGTCAGTAGTTCTAGCACTTGCAACATTTCCATGTACCTCTCACAGCTTTGCATTCATTTTGGTGTTTGTCAGCAATGCGGGGAATCACCTGCCATCAAAACATGCAAAGTGAGTGGCTATAAGTTTAACCATCTCCAGCAATTTTTGATGTCTATGGCTCAGCAATGCTCAGCGAATCAAGGAGTGTAAGATCTGTGTTCCACTTGGCTGAAGCTTAAGCTTTGCAGGGCGCAGCTAGTTTCAAAGGGCCGTGAAGAATGGATGGTCAGCAAAGAGGAAAAAGTGCTGTCAATGTGAAACCACTGCTGAAACCACTGGTGCAAAACACGATTCTCCACAATTTTCGTGATATCTTTCCCGAAAAAATCCTGGAAATACCATGAAATAGCATGACATGTTCACATTTCGACTATTCCATGCCTCCTGAAAGTTTCCCCCACCGAGGCGGCAACCCACAGACCATCACTGCCCATGATCATCCCAGGCAAAGCACAGCTGTTCCAGGAATCTGCGCAGTGCTCGATGATTGACTCCTATGATGTGAATCTATGTGGCTAAGTGGATTGTGAACAATGTACCACATTTATATACAGAGCTTCATCTAATTATTGTCTAAACATCTACAATACATGCAACATTCTGCAACTATCATATTGCCTGGTTTAGAATCTTCGTGGCAATCCAAGTTTGATTCCACAGAATGCAGCCACGCTCAGCCACACCTGTAATATTGGAGATGTCAGGCTCTGCAGTCACACCGTACCTGCGAACAGATTGGATTCCGCTACCCCAAAGAACCTGTTTTGCAGCTTGACTCTGGCTATAATATGCTATAATATCGCATGTCATTCCCATATATACATATATACACACATACTGTGTATAACGTATACCTCACTAATATCCCCAGCAAAAAAATGGCTGGTCACTTCTTGAGGCATCCGTCACCCATGGATCGTGACATGGCAAGCCCAGGCACTCCAGTCCTGGCTGTGTCGTTGAGATGACACGCCATGAGGACATGACGTTGCTCTCTGGCACACCCATTGCAGCATACCAAATTCACTGGGAATCCCGGCTTGGGAATGAAGATGCGGCTAACAACTTCCCCGTCGTCATACCTTTCGCATCTCTTCCGGGCTGGACAATGTGGATTGACGTCTTGAGTTGGCTATTGAAGGACTGCAATGTCAACGAAATTCACGTCTGCCGAAGAACATATATCATGCAAAAGAGTCTGGATCTATGTACAATATCCTGAGGTGGTGATTCCTGATCGGTCTGTCTGAAAATGGGGGATTTACCGCCCAGTGATGGTGCTTTTGACAGCAATGATCTTCTCAACCATGGAACCATCTCACTGGATCTGGGCACCTCTTTTGGATGACTTGCGCCCCTGCTGCTTCAAGGCGTTTGTATTCTTCCGCGTCATGTGCCTGCCATGCTGATCCATGCTGGCCCCTAGGAAGGGACTAGGACGATTCCTGACGTTAGACTCTGAAGACAGCAAATAGTAGGCAACTGGGGTATCTCAGTATATATATATATATAGATAGAATATTATATAATCATATACAATATATATATATATATAAATAAATAAATTTCCAAATGTGATATTCATTTACCATTCACTTGGCAAACCAGATCGCCACTTCCAGGCCCATCATGTGTGACCTATCTGACCCCGGCCTTGTGCTCAGTGCTGCAGAAGACGGGTTGACCTGACAAGTGCCCACAGCTTCCGATTCAAATTGCGAGACAATGCCGGAAAGGAGCATATCAAAAACTAGGTGGTGGTTTCAACCTCCTTAAACATATTATATAGTCATCATCATCCCTCCAATAAAGGGTTGAAGCACCAGAAAAGATAGGATCGGCCACTGTGCAAATACGCACAATTGGAAGCTCCTTCTGCTCCCTAAGCGCAGAACCAGTGTCCATGTCACCGACCACTAATCGCGAATCACCAACCTCATTTTCTGTGCCATTGGCAGAGCAAAAAATTGATCCCAGTTGCATCTCATCCCATCCCCCAAATTTTTGCCCCGCACAAGGGCTCCGGAAATGATTGGATCCAATACTAGACGAAGGTTTTCTCAGAGATTCTTCTGATTTACAGCATGTGATTCGAGGGAAGGGGATTTAGATGAATCTTCGGATCCGGTGACACAGCCATGGTGTTGAGCTTTCCATCGAAGCCCAGCTGATCAAACGCACTTCCGGCTTCACCAAAATGTGGAGAGAAAGCGAAGCTATGTGGAACAATCCTCAACCAGTCTGGTTTTTCAACAACTTCCCATCCCCCCAACAAAACATCCAGAGATCCCCCAGAGTCACCAGGTTTTCTGCATCCCTATGGGTTCCAAGTACCCCGTGGCAGGTATCTTTTTCTGGACCCTTGCTGGCTCAGTGGCTCGACCAAACTTCAAACATCATGATGACAGTACCCATATCAATAATTTGCAATCATGATATTTGGTTGATGGATGATTCATGATTGATGATGATGGATGATGGATGATTTATGATTGATAATCATCAGTCATCAATCATCAATCCACAATCATCAATCATGAATCATGCATCATGAATCAATCAATCGATCGGTGTCAATCAATGAAACAATCAGTCAATAAATCGGTCAATCAATCGGTCAATCAATCAATAAATCGATCAATCAACCAGTCAATCAATCAATAAATCGATCAATCAATAAATCGATCAATCAACCAATTCAATCAATCAATAAATCGATCAATCAACCAATTCAATCAATCATCATCATTATTCAACCTGCTACTATTATGAACTAGTATAAACCCATATTATCCACACATTCAACTCCTACATCAGGTACAAAAAGCCACCGGTCTCCACTGGGTTCTCCCCCACATGGGCACACCACACGGACTCCGCGTCCTTGTCGATGCAACACCTTGGGAAGGGAAAGGATTTCATCATCAAACATGGGGGGATTCGGATGGATTGAGGGAATATATAGTCATCAAATCAAATATATTTACTATATATTAATGGAATACATGCTACTATGGTGATGTTCATAAATTACTGTTGTGCTAATGGATAAGAAATCATCAACAGATGTTTTTTTTGAGTCTTTCTTGTTAACTTCTGAAGTCTGGCTCATTGGTTTCTCCAACGACAATTTGACCAATAACTTAGATAATTTTGGGGTTTCATGTGGCACCACTTTGGAGAAACCAACCGACCCGGCCCCTGGGTCGTCGTCACATCACTACTGTGGCGCCACTGTAGACCTGTGAGACAGAACACAGCCGGGCAACCGTCATTTTTCGAGATATTTCCAGGGATATAACTTATGAATGGCTATTGATAATGGGGGATATAACTTCTAAAACCAACACAGATGGGGTTAATGACCAACCACAACTCAGCAACCAGGTAATGCCCCACATCAAAAGATCCAACTTGATGCAGGAAGTAAAAAAAAGCCGTCGAGTTACACGCGATGGATTTGGTCTGAAGGACGATTATGTAACCGCAATGGACTTGCACAGAAATTCAACGTTAAACCGAGATTCAACATGTATCGAAAGAGATCTTACCTGTGGATATGGCAAGATATGTGGTCACATTTAGTTTCCATGCCATATATACACAAACATCGTAAAACGACACCACCAATTTCGCTCCCCATTTGACGAGGTCCCAGCGCACCTGCATAGGGCCAAAGCTACTCTCGAGGTCATTCTGTGCTGACTGAAAGGCTCGGCGCAGTGCCTGCCCCGTCCCAATGATCAGCTGCTTCTATTTGAGTTGGTCTGAAAATAGAATACAGAATACCCCAAAATCCATGGATGATCATAATTTTCCCTATTAATGACACTTTTGGGTGTATACCATATTTTCAGACAAACCCATTTGGAGCCGTTTTGAGGATTTCTGAGACCTTCAGTGGTCATCACACCTCAGGATGCGCCTGAGAGCTGTCGCAACATGGATAAAATCGTCCATGTCATCCAACTCTTGATGGATTTTCGGAACAATTTTCCAAGGCTACTGGTTTTGCCAATACTTATATCAAGTCAAATCACGGAGCCATACTACACCCCAAACTCATTCAATCTCGAAAACATGCAATTCTGATGATTTCGACCCTATCCGAAATGCATCAGCATCAATCTAAATTGCCCCTATCCAACATGATGCATCCCACACGAAGAGCCGAGCCCGGGCCCATCCTCCTCGGTACCATGCACCAAGTACGATGAGAAGAAAAGGGGAAGCGCTCGTGACACTCGCTCTGCGATGATCTGCCAGCACTCCAAACAGCCAGTTGAGTAGCGTTTCAGCACGGTTGCTAAGCTGGCCTTTGCAATACCATATTACCAACATACTGCTTATAGGATATATATTGGTATATCCACAATTCCATAATCATTGGATGATCCAACATTTTGTTTGAACGGAAATTCTGCAAACGTTTTATTTATTCATGACCAACTTCAATTTTAGCTTCAATCTACTACCGCAAACCTTTTATTCATGACCAACTTCAATTTTAGCTTCAATCTACTACTACCAAGGGAATCCGTCCAAGTCATATAATCTGAATAATCTGAATCCACTATTACAAAGCCAATTCATCTAATAATTACCACCAATCTTAACTTCATTGATGATACATGGCTGTGTCTGAAAATGGATGAAAATGGAGTATACCGGTATACCCCCATCTTGCCATTCAACATCATTTAACAGGGACAAGATTTTCACGATGCGACACGGCCTCGCCATGCTCCCCGTGTCCATCGCAAGCGATGCCTTGGAAATGCTGGGAATGCCTTGATTGACCTGGCTGGGCATATTTCAGTCTGAGGTCTAGGTTTCGGACATTTGCTGATGATTCTTTTTCGTTCGATGTTAGTTTTTTTTTAGCGTAGTTCTTAAACACCGGTACTATTGTCATTTCTGTTCAATGTAGAAGTTTTCGATGGTTGTTGTTTTTCATTTCGTTTCCTTTGAAGCCCAAGCTAATTCTAAGTCGCTTCACCCTCAACTCTGAACCACACTAGGTCTCAAGCAAAGGATCCAGCCACACTGGAGGGTCGTGAAGGAATAGGCATCCTGGTGTGTGGGTTGAACGGCTGTGGACTGACCAGGAGGAGTCTGAGTGTAGAGTGGTGTATTCTTGTTGCTTCTGTGACATTTGATCTTCTGATATCTTATCACTTTTATCCTGTATATCTACAAGTTTTGAACAGTTTTTGAATCATGACTGAAGTTGAAGACTCATCGCGACACTCGCTGCAGCCATGCCAGCCCTCCTGATTTGGGACACCGCTGGACTTCAATCCTTGTTCCGATGAGCTGAGCAGAGTAGGTGAACTGCAAACTTTCGTGCCTTTCGACTGAACAACTTGGTAAGACTAGGCCTGACTAGGCATTTTTAGGGAGCAACATGGAGCAACATCAGATTTAGTACTTTAGTGCAGAAGTTTGGGATTTATAAGCTTCTCTTCTACATTGAAACTAACTTGACACATTCTGTTGGAATCATCTCACTGGACCCTGGGATCTGAGTTTGCAACCACTGGTGGAGATGAAGTGTGCCTCAAAACCCATCGCGTCACCGTGTCACCGCCACAGCCATCCACAGCCACAAGCTCACTTCCCAGTCCACGGTAGTGCACGGTGGTCGTTACTCGACTGAGCTTCAAACAGACCAACCATCTGGTGATTCAACTCCTTTTCCTCAGTTTCGCATTTCGAAACCATCCGCATGGCAGGATGCTGCAGCGAAGCTGTGAGAAACCACGGAAGGTCACAGGAAATTTAGCCAAGATTAGCCAAGTAGTGCTAAGTCGATCAGAAAAAAATACGAGTTGGACAAGTATTGTGATCAACAATTGATAACTGTGAGAGAGCTTTCAAGCGTTGACTTTCTCTCCCACAGTGCACTCCCCGATTTGTCTCTTGTGCTTCCCAACCGAAGTGTCTCACGGTCGACACCGTGTAGGGTTCCATGCAGGCCCTGGCGACGATTCCCTGTAAAGAATCTCTGTGGAACACATGTTCCAAAGGTCTACTGGTTCACAAACACCTCAAAATGGTTTGGTCATCGTGGTAACATGCAATGGCCTCTCGAAATTGTGAGCTTAAATTTGTTACATAGCACTGACAAACTTAAATTGAAGAGTCGTAGAAAAACACGCACCTTCGCTGCAAGCCTTTTGAACCCATTGCAGATTCACAACAAACAGATTCATCCGGATGTGCCTGAAAATGGGGTAATCGATATGGTAAACCCAATGATCAACCAATTTTTGGAAGGTTTATACCACCCATTTCTGCTAAAATTGGGGGGTAGTTTATTGTTGGGTTTACTACCGTATGCCGTACCCCAAAATATCATCTGTGATCATGATTCTCCCGCATGCATATGAGCTAGGACAAACATCCCATCCCACCTGCTGTAGGCATGGCCCCGCACATCATTGGCCCAGACTTCCAAATCCTCCAGAGGACTTACACATGGGAACCAGAAAGACATAAACATACTGTACAATGTACAGTATAAATCATATAAACATATTTGACATATGGGATGTTGCGGGTGAGCCCTGTGTCACCAAAATGCCAAGAGAGGAACTATCCAATCTCCTTCGAAACAGTCTGATCTTCGCTGATAGGGTCCTTGTTGCTGACCCGAAGAGGCAGTTGCCCTGGCATGGAAAACAACTCAAAGTGGCTATGCAGCCAGGCTGACAGCATTTCGACCCTCTAGAATTTGCTGGAAACCCGTTATCTTGCGCTGCAATTTGCACTATGTGCAATCTCAAGACAGAGCCTACTGTGATTGCCAGTGTTTCAATGTGTGTTGCAGTGCACCACACAGAATATACGATATCTTCATCTCCAAACTTCTGTCCGGTGATGTGACCTACAAAGGCGCTGACTCTTCTGCATTTGAAAGTACAAATGCCCAAAAAAATCAAGGTTTCAGTTCATTCTGGAAAAAAGTCCCACAACACTCAGGGAGAAAGGCGAAACGACAAGGATTCCAAACTTGTCACAGTTGGTAACCTGAGCCTCTTGCTACTGTCTCTCATTGGTTCGTTCAGAAATGGGGTAAACGTTAAAGTATGTTAAAGACCCATCTGCAGCACCGCATCCCACAAGTCCTTCCATGCGACGGCCTTCTGAGGAAAAACTCCGGCAACCCGACCGATGACCTTTCCGTGGGAGCCACAGGTGCAGTGGTTGCTCTTCAACCAGAACATCAGAGCATATGGAATCAGGGGATTTCTGTGGCTCAGGCACCATGTGACATGTGCATCTGCTAACGTATTATCTATCTATGTATATATATATATGTATGTGTGTGTATATATATATATGTATAGATAAAATGATATAAATAAACACTTGAATTTTCATATTTTGATCAAGTACACATGCTAGCCATCTTCAGCTTAGACATTCTCCGGCCACATAAAGATTGCATAGAATATTGATCTATATCCCTACCCCGTTACACCTTGGCAACCAAGGCGCGCGTGCCAAAGGTGGTGTGATCCTGGTGGTTTAACCTCCAGCACACTACCTGGCTGAAGCCGGCTGGATGACAGAAATAATCAGAAATGGCTGAACTATGCTGAACTCCTTGAGTCATTTCTAGTTTTTGTGGATATGGCAGCCATAAAACTTCACCATTTTTGTCAAAGAAGAAAGGTCCCATCTTTTGAATCACATTTCAACCGCCTGAGCGCGCGCAGCATGGCGGGCCCAATGTACACCTTGCTGCTGGAAATGGGATATCAACGGGATATGTGTATGTGTAATGTAAATACATCTATGTACATATCTATATACATATACTCATATACATATACTCATATACATATCTATACATATATATATATATGTACATGATTATACATCACATTTTATGAATACAACTAGCACATGTTGCGGATTTATGAATCAACTAATGTTAATTGGTGGTTTCATCTCAAGAATATACAGGATGGTTTCAAACCAGAAAATGCAGAGCAAAACTGAAGTCTTGAAGCAACTAGCTTAGTTTCTACCCAAACTTTGAACCATCCACACATATCCACACAGTTTCTAAGGAATGCCACTATTCATTCATGACAACTCCATTTTTGATGATTATATATATAATTAAATCCAGATCTTTTCACCGTTTTTGTTGATTTAATCCCTCATGGCATCCCAAATTTCCTAGGCCTGCGCGGCAAACTGGGCGCTGCAACCCTGCGTGGATGGATCGGGCCAACGAAGCGGCATGTTGGTATAGCATGGTGTAATAGTTTTTAGTTTCCCCTTTCATCTTAAATATCACCCAAGTAGAAACATCCAGAAACCATGGCTTAGTAGAGTTTAGTATTGGATCTATTCATTTCGGGGCCCAGTCATGTCATGTTGGGTATCTATCATTATAGGGGAATGGGAATAGTTTCCTTTTTAAAGGAGCAAAGTAACCAAAGTTTTGGACCCCATGGTGTCGAACAGGCGGCCATGATACCCCCAGGCGCACGTTGCATGGATCAGCATGGACGATGGGTTCGCGCCATCCAGGCGTTCGGGCGATGAAACTTCTGACCCGTTTCTGGTGCTGTCGCTGTCCCAAATTCCCGGGTTGGCTGAGGCAACACACTGAACAGCCATGAAGAGCCAATATCAACGTGAAACATGGGGAAACTCATGACTTTTCATCAGTCTTCCGTTTGAAAACATCGTTCACGTTTTGGAAACAGAAAACATGTTCAGCACTAATGGTCCAAGAACCTCCTACTGATGGGGAGCAAATTGCTGCAGACTGCAGGTTGTTGTCTAACTTGGAGCCTTGTCTACAAAGCCTTGACAAGGTCAGGTACTGAGGAGCCAACTTGTCGGAAAGGTTGAAAAAGTGACTTAAGCTTCTTGATTCACAAACTGATTCTCGATGCTACTGCTCTGAGCCAGTGGTTGCAGGAACAAGCTGCCCTTCCCCATTCAAAACGCGCGGATTCGTTGAAAGTTCGAAAGACTTGCGGCAGACTAACTATGCTTCCAACAAGCCATTTGGAAGGTTGAAACGGCTCTACACACATCAACATCTAGGTGCTTGACTGCACACGGGGGAAGTATGACTTGCTGAACTAAGGTACTGCTTCATCACCATCCTTCAAAATGGACAGCTCAGCGAAAATGATTTTGTCATATTTTGTAACTTTTCCTGGAATATGTTTGCAAAACATGTCCGCAACCATCAAACTACTCAGAATGCAGGCACTTTTATTGCCAGCATGAAGCTGTCTGCCATTCTCCCCTTGAGGGAAAAGTGCGGAGGCTAAGCAAGAAGGTTATGGAGTGGGCTTTGCTTCTCCTATCTTCTATTTCTTGCTTCAAATGCCAAAGGAACGGTGTCGTAGCACTAGCGCATGACTTCCTATCCATGATACTCCTTGTTTAGTTTTGTGTGATAGCAACCCACACCCATCTTGAGACTGGCAGCTTGAGTGCAAAGACCCAGTCCATATTCCTTCGTGCAACTCCGAAATTCTGCAATTTTTCTCAAAGAGTTTCAAAAGCAACAAACATCAACAAACTATCTCCCATAGGAGAGAAGCGCATTGCTCGTGAGGCTTAGCTACCACGAGCATCTTCCAGGAAACACCTTTGGCATCTCCCTCAGAGTTCACGTGCAAACGGTCGGTGCCTCTTCTCAAACCACACTTTGACGACTGCATTTGCAAAAAAGTGTTTTCATATGTTTTCCGTTTCTTCTTTTCTTTCCTCTCGCTCCTCTCGATCTCTTGCTTCTGTAGCTATCTTTCTACTTTCCACACGCATATGTACTACGAACATTTGCAAAGAGGAACTCCACTATTTGGGCCGTCTGATGTGGCGAACCTTTTGCGTCTGTTGTGGCTGGAACCAACACTGAATTAACCACTTTGCCAGCATGCGCTATCTTGCACATTCTTCTTCAACTGGGTCGTGACACTTGGGGACCAGTACCAACATGTGACCATTTCTTACATTTGACATCAAATCCCTGTTTGCAACACACGGCCAAAGAACTTGAAAACCACACATTGCCCAGATCCATAGCAAATTTCCCTCGCCAGGCTCCACACTTTTCATCTTTCATCATCCACAATTTTTTTGGCGGCACCGTGGTGACCGGGTGCAAGCACCAGCACCAAACTCTGGTAATCTCTGGTACTGAGATTTCAACTAGCGAGGCATCAGTGGCTAAGGCATAGCGACAAGCAAACACCTGAAGTCATAGCTGATCTGAGGCATGGGAAGGTCAGATCATCCACAGAAGCAGCTGCAAGATAATGGATTGACATATCATATACCCAAGGAAATGCATATATCTTTAATATTCTTTAATATATGCACGCGCATATGTATATATACACATGCTACACATAAGTAATGTATATGTATTTGTCATGATATATCAGTCTTTTCATATACCGTCATATACCCATATATAGTCTGTATATCAATGAACACGGGAACCTGGCCTCATTCAAGGAATGGAGTCCGTGGAGCATGTGAATGTGACGCATCGGGATCCTTCGTCTGGTACTCTGAAAAAACCGACTCCGGGATGCAGCCTCAGTGTCCGTTGTGGCTTGGTTGAGAACGGGATTCCCACATGGATTGTGATAATCAGGTAAAAAACCAAATAGAAAGGTATCGGTAAGTTTATAACATTAATAAAGTTTAATAAGCTCCTATCCAATCAGCCAGGGTCAACTGGTCATCGCTCATTCTGTTGGAAAAAATGTAATGTTTGATTCACCCAGTGCCATAATCCATCCCCAAGTCATCATCATTTTTATAGGTACTGTGTTTACCATCGCCAAGTTTGGTAGGTTTATTGTGTTTCCCTTAAAGGAAAATGTGTAGCGGATCTGCAATTGCAAGGAGCTGATGCGACAAATCTCATTGATGTCAAGGCCTGCCGCGTTCCTAGCAGCCATGTCAGCTCCGGCACGCGACAGCGTCTCCACCACCTGATAGAAGTCGAATCTGGCACCCAGGGCACCACCATTGGTGTGGTCAAACTAACATTTTGAATTCACATCAACATATTGAACGTTCGTTTTGGAGGGTCAAATCCTAAAACCTGGGCATCCCGACAGATACCACTTCTCAATCTACCCAATAGATCCAAGCCACCCAGAACATGCTGATGCCAGTTGCTAATCCTCCTAAACTTTACGAATTCTACACTTATTCTACACTTATTCTGCTCGATATTGTTCAGTCCACCCTTCAAAAACACAAACTGTTGTTTCCTGCAAGGGTTGGATATTAGATTTGTGTCTTATCTCCCTATGTTCCACTCTTGGTCATGCAAAAAAAGTCGCAATCACCCTAATCATTGGACGTATCCCTTCTATCCCGATTCTATCCTAGTTAATCCCATCCCCGTGATATTAAACATCCCCCAAAAACCATGGCAAAAAGTAGGCGATTGGAAAGCATCAATAGGGGACCATTTATATGGTAAGGGGGTGTTTCTTATGAATTTAGGACGGTATTATCAGTTGTCCAACTATTAACTAAGCACTATCAATTGACATTTAGCATTATCAAACATATTTTTCGCTCAATCCCACCTGTTACTAATGGTTAATAATGGTTTATATATCTATCAATGGTCATTAGTCATATCATTACGTAATGGATTCTTAACCCTTATTAATGCATTGTGAACCATTATTAATGGATTGTTAACCACTACTAATGGACTATTAACCACTATTAATGGATTATTATTCACCACATTTTTTCATGACACCCACCCCCCTTCCACAACCACTGGCCTTGGCGTTGCCCAACGCCGCGGCCGCCAGCACCGGAGTGGACCCCTGGCCCAACGAAAAGAGGCGTCGCAGCGTCGTGCTGCGCAGCTGCGCGAATAGCAGGTAGGGCCCTGCGCGACTCCAACGCTGGAGGTGGCACACCGTGTTGATGTCAAGGCCTGGGATTTCGTTTTTTTTGGACATTGTGGATGAGTTTTTGTCAACAAAATGGTGGTTTGGGATGATGTGTTGAATTTTGGATGAGATTTTTTGGGAACTACCAAAGTTGGGATCTGGAAACAGATTTAGAGTTTGGCAGTTGCTTTTTTTGAATCTAGTGAGACAGTAAAATTGAATCAACACACACACACAAAATTGGGGTACGGAAAAAAAAAATGAGATTGGGAAGGGTGGATGCGAAAAATGGAAATAGCTGGATGCTGGATCTTGGATAAAAGATGGGGGAGGATGGAGCCAAAATTCATGGATGATTGAAGGCCTAGGAGGATGATATCTTATTGGATGGATGGAACATAGGTGGATGGAAAACTGAATAGAAATGGCTGGATTTGGGAGAAAAGAATGATTTATGATGGTGTTTTGATGATGGATGATGTCCGCAATTCTATGTTTAGCAGGAGAACTAAAGAAAGACCATCTTACTGTTAGAACATGCAAAATAGTGTCAGATAACATAAACCCTTATGCTTGTTGAAACAGGACTGTTTGGGCTCTGTCCATTTGGGGTGAGTTCTTTTGGGGCACTAGCCCAAGAAGATGTGTCATCATACCTCTGAGATAGTGTGAGGTAATTTAGACCAATCTCAGAGGTATGATGACACACTATGCAAATTCCCCAAGATTTTCATGAAACTGGACATGCTCCCACTATGTTTGATCATGGAGGATAGTTGATTAGCAATCAAATATATATCATCCCACATATGACATCTTTAGCTTGTTTGCATGGAATTGATTACTTTTGTGATAACAGACTAAAGGATTTCGTTTACTAAAATTGTAAAAAAAAATTAGGTGCCTTTCAGAAAGGCTGACCCAGTTAACATCAATAGTTGTCAACTGTGTCTTCATTTTTGGACCTTAAATCCTATATTTCATGATCAAAAAATCCTCATGCAACAACCAACAGGGTATTTTCCATGTCCCATATTGGTGGTCATCCTACTATATCCCATCATATACCCATAACATCATCATCATCACCATCATCATCATCATCATCATCATCTACCCATAACATCATCATCATCATCATCATCATCTACCCATAACATCATCATCATCATCATCATCATCATCATATACCCATAACATCATCATCATCATCATCATCATCATCATCATCATCATCATCATCATCATCATATGTCCATAACATCACCATCATCATCATCACCATCATCATCATATACCCATAACATCATCATCATCATCATCATCATCATCAAATACCCATAACATCATCATCATCATCATCATCATCATCATATACCCACAACATCATCATCATCATCATCATCATCATCATCATCAAATACCCATAACATCATCATCATCATCATCATATACCCATAACATCATCATCATCATCATCATCATCATATACCCATAACATCATCATCATCATCATCATCATCATCATCATCATCATCATATACCCATAACATCATCATCATCATCATCATCATCATCATCATCATCATCAAAAAACCATAACATCATCATCATCATCATCATCATCATCATATACCCATAACATCATCATCATCATCATCATCATCATCATATACCCATAACATCATCATCATCATCATCATCATCATCATCATCATCATCATCATATACCCATAACATCATCAACATCATCATCATCATCATCATCATCATCATCATCATATACCCATAACATCATCATCATCATCATCATCATCATCATCATCATCATCATCATCATACCCAGAACATCATCATAACATGGTGGATCTTCGCCAAGGGCCTTCACCTAACAGCCGCTCCAGGGAATTCGCCGAGCTCGTGAGTCCCAAGAAGTGCAACGCACTGAGCCCAGCCCAGCGGTAGCTCACGTCCGCGCGGGCGTTCAACAAGGGAGACACCTGACGCCCCAAAAATGTTGCTGTTCCTCCAAGTTATGGCAATTTCAATGGGGAACAGCATATATATATATATATGTATATATATATATTTGGTGTTTTTTTCTCAAAAACAAAGCTATTTTGACGGCGAAACGAGTGAATTTAAAATCGAGGATCGTTGACCAGATCTAAGATGATCTAAGGCAGCACCTTCCCAACATCACACCCCCAGCGCACCAGGTGTTCGGCATCGTTGGCCAAGGCGAAGGTCAGCGGCCGGCAACCCATGCAATCCTCTGCGTTGGGATCTGCCTCCTGAGGGAATTCATCGGATCTCTGGTGGTTGCGGCACTAGCACCCCGGAGAAACGACGTGGCATGGCCTAACCAATCCTTCAGACCTATGGGTTTCATTTGCGTGTGTGGAAAATTGAGGCAATACCCCAAGTGATGTCCATTTTCATCTGGAAAATGATGAGGAACATGCCAATGGATGGACAGTTTCATCGGGAACAATATAAACAAACACATGAATCTAATCCAAATAATGGCAGGTGTTCATAGTTTTTCATGGGAAATGATGATAAACCCACCGGATTTTTGGACCATTTTGGTGTGTTTTCCCGGCTTTTTCCAGACCTCCGGGAATCCAAGGAGCCATCTCGAGCAGCGTGCGGCAGGCGTTGATGTTGCCCGTTCGACAAGCCATCATCAACGGAGTCAAGCCCTCACCTTGGCCGCCATGGGATGCCCCTGGTTTTTGTGGGATGGTTCTATTCGGAATCCAAAAAATATTGTCTTCGTTGAAGCGGGACTTGAATCATTTTCTGTAACTTGTGCTAAATGCATCTAAATGCCCAACAAGCAACCATCCATTTTTGGGGCCACCCTAGCTGCCAAGGCACTTGCACGGCGGTCGACCTGCGCTTTGTTGGACACCAGCAGCCGTGCAATCTCCTCTGTGAAGGAAAAGGCTGCCCACAGATGCAGCGGAGTCAAGCCTCAGGGACAAAAAATGGAGGCAAGGAATCAAGCCATCCACTCTTGAGGATGACTATGATGGTTATGATGGTTATGATGGCTATGATGGTTATGGTTATGATGGTTATGATGGTTATGATGATGATGATGATGATGATGATGATGATGATGATGATGGTGATGATGATGATGATGAAGAATAATACTATGATGATGATCGAAACTCTTGGCAGGGAAGCCTAAATTTTCTCCTCTTCATTGGGGATCCATGAAGATACCTCTCCAAATGGCAGAAGTGCTGCAACCCAATGGACCGGTCCAGCTGTACTGTTTGTCACCCCAAATGCAAAACATAGAAGGGGAACGAGAATCCGCTCGGTGACATTTGCAATTACAGAAAAATCTATGAAACAAATGAAACAAATCATGAAACATCTATGAACTTCTTAGAGTATTCAAAAATCTACGAACATCTTATAGAATTTCTATGAACCTCTTAGAGTATTCCATAGTATTCCCCAAAGAACATACACAAAACATGTGGGTTTCAAGTTTCAAACATGCCAACTTCGACGCCGAGCTGCTGGATCCCAGGAACAGGTCTTTGTCTGCCTGCCTGGTGGGGTAGCTATAACCATAGCCATGTAACGAAGTACCAAAGGATGTAACGAAGCACGGCAGTCTCTGATTCTGCTCGCTTGTCTCTATCTGGTCAAAAAAATCCACTGAGATATGGGAAACACTTTTTTTGGATCAACCAATCGTTCAAAGCGCCTTTGAAAGTGTCAGTCTCTGAAAAATACGCACTGACTTGATATGGGTGAAGTTAGAATTCTGGGTCAACTTCAAGCAGCTCAGAACCCCCAAATTTTCACCTGTACTCCTACAGGTATTGTCCAAGAATGGGGCACCAAAAGAACACTCAAAAATTCTTCATTGCTATCTGCCCATCCATCGCATCCGAATGTGGGGGATCAATGATGTTGATAATTCAGAACCTGTCCAGGCTGCCAGGTCTCAATTTTTGGCATTTGTAAGACGAAACCACGGGATGTAGGGAGAGTTGCTGGTTCACTGCAACTTTTCCCTTTTAAATTGCCAACTTTGGGGGGTATACCCCATGTTCAGACACATCCAAGAGATATTCTTGGTGGTATATCCCGTTGTATCCCAAAACATACAGTATGTCCGTTGTAGAAGTTTAATGTTGGTGATATCCCCAATTTAGGATTTCCAACCTAGTCACTCCCCAAAAAGATAGTCTTTAGTGATCCATCACCATTTTGCTATAGGATTTTACCATAACTTCTATCTTTTTGGTGGTTACTTTCCAAGTCCACGACTCTTCCGTCTGGCCTGGTCTGTGCCTCCACTTGTTCGCAGATGGCCAGAAGCCGTGTGACCGCTTCTTTGTCGCTGCGCGCAGCTGCGTAGTGCAACCTGGGCTTTTTTGGGAACCAACGAGGTCACAGGAAACCACCTCAAAGACAAGAAGTTGGAAAGTCAAACTTCCCAAATTTCCATGTTTTATATTGTTTTATATTGTTTTATGGTATTTTCCCCAACACCAGTGGAATTTGAGTGGGAAACTCTAATCAACTCCTGCGTTCTGCAACTGTCGACCCCCAACCTCTGAAGATCACCAGGGGTCTCTGCTTCAGTGACAATCGGGTCTCTCGGAAAATAGGGCACCCATTTTGATTTCAGTTGATCATAATTTTCCCAATTATAGCATACATTAATGAAAGGACAATGTTGGGGCTCCACCCCATCTTCAGACACACCCACATCTCATATTGTTGGTGATATATGACAATATCAATACATATATATATGCTTCCGTGTCCCGTGTTGCTGGCCCCCCCCCCCCAAGGGGGGGGGGTCCCAGGTTGCCGGCCACAGCTTGGTAGCATCCCCACCCATTNATTTCTGAGGTCCAGCCTGATATATACTCCGTATTTGCAGCATTTCTGAGGTCCAGCCTCGTATTTACTTGAAATTTGCAGCATTTCTGACTTCCAGTCTTGTATTTACTAGGTATTTGCAGCATTTCTGAGTTCCAGCCTTTTATTTACTAGGTATATGCTACCTNCATAGTACATACATTCCCTCAAAGTACCTACGTACTGCAGAAAACCATATATATATATATGCTACGTATCTACCTCCCATTGATATACTACACATGCTTGATATACTACTACCTAAAGCCGATCTGTATACTCCATATGTACCACCAACCCTCCCCGCCCAACTTATAAATATATAGTGTATATATATATATATATAGGTTATATAGTTCTCATCATTTATTTATAGACCATACATGTATGTATGTATAATACATACATTTGTGTTATAATATATATATATATATCATGATATATCATCATATATATATACATACATATACATACATATATATATATAATGCATATTATGTATATATATATATGATACATATCACATATATATATATATCATACATATTTACTACATATATATATATATATATGTCATACATATCTTATGTATATATCATACACATCATATGTGTTACATATATGTATATATATATGTATATATCTTACTTTTCACATATATATATATATACGTATATATATATATATATACATAGATTAACATATATAGCATACATACATGATTTATCATAGAGACAACATACCCCCCCACCCCCCCACCACACCACAGGGGGCAGAAAGACCGTCCACATCCACAGNCATATATAGCATACATACATGATTTATCATAGAGACAACATACCCCCCCACCCCCCCACCACACCACAGGGGGCAGAAAGACCGTCCACATCCACAGGGCGGGGGGGAAGAAGAAAGACCGTCCAATTCCACAGGGGGGGGGGGGCGACCCCTCCCCCTCACCCAGAAAGGGGGGGGGCCGTCCGACGCTGCACCATATATATATATATATTGATATATCCCAGTATATCAATTTTCCTGCAAATTATATCCATTTATCTCCTATATCAATCATTCTCAATCATATCATCCTATATCCCCATATTGGTTGGTTATGGTTGGTTATGGTTGGTTACATTCCCTACCATATCACCAAGCAAAACGCCCAGCCCACATCACCTCTCCACCCCTGGCCACCTGGGACCGGAACCAAGACACTGAGTCCACCCTTTGTAGGTCACGCACAGCTTGCGGCTCGCCATGTAAGCCAGGCTCCCCGTTCTGCTCAGACGCTTGAAGAGCGTCCTTAACGACGCGGTAAGAGGCGTTGATTTTGGAGCTGAAACCGATTGAACTCAGGGCGATTTTTATCTAGTTCACTTGGTGCCTCATCCCCGGGAATTGTAAGTGGCTTACCCCAGTCATACGTGACTAACCCTACTTACCCTACTTATCACTGGGGTTATAAGTTATAACCCACTTACTAACTGGGATGAGCCACCAGGCACCTGGTTATTTCTGGGTTTGTCCTGTCCCGAAGTCAGCACATCGCCAAGCTTCAAATCACCCGTACGTCTGGTGAGAAGAGCCCTGGGCAACTCACCATGTGGGGCAGGGCAGGGCCCCAAAAAATCATTTGGAAACAAAAAATGAGAGATGAGCTTCGTACTGAATGTGCTCATTTTTGAGTTTCATGGAGTTTCTCACTGCTATTTATGTATATTTTGTGGAGTTATTCTCTGTGGTAAACTAGTCCAAACGATTTCCCAAACATTTGACAGTATGCATGCAGTATGTATTTACAAATTGTTCGCCCTCTCATTGTTTCGGGCAGTCTTCTTGGATCATCCAGGTCCGTTGATAGAAGGAAAGGGCATATCGTAGCAGCACCGTTTCAACATCGTTCAACAACATCCGAATCCCGTGACAGCCTCAAACACTCCAGCATTTGCAAGCGATGAACTTCCCCACAGGACCGCAATCTTGCTACCTGCAACAGTCGACAGCTGCACCCAAAGAGGTATAGCATGGTGCTCCTAAATACTGTTGGTATAGCGGGAAGAAAAACTGCTCCAAGGATCGCCACTGGAGTGAAATTTGCAGTTGAGGCATCCGTTCTTAGCTCCACAATTTTTGAAGCATCAAATCGATAGACTTAACTCCTAACAAAGCCTCACGCCTGTGCGTTGATCACCTGGTCCAATGCATCCGAAATGAAGAGCTTGTCCTTCCGACCACTCCGACTTCAATGCTTTGGGTACAAGTGTGTTGTTCGAACCTCTGAGACAATCCAATCATTCCTCCGTCTCGCCAAGTCTCTACTGTAATGACAGCTTTATTTCTGTTTGCCGCCGCAGAAAGACCCCCCTATTGATTGTACAGATCTTTTGTTCAGTTGCAGCTGCTTCCCCTTGCAGCCTCTCCTCATCCTTGGTGAACTCGGCAAGGCAAGGCGCGAAGTGCAAAAAAATGCGCGGCGAGACCTTCTTCACCTGGTGAGCCAACCCCGAAAGTGGTGATGTTTTGAAGCAACAAGACCGTTTCAAATTGGCTCAGATAGCAAGCAACACTGCTTCGAGGTTTTTTTTCTGGAGGTTTGGGTCCAAATAAAACCAGCAGACAGGTGGTTGCGTGGCCGTGGGGTCACACGCACATCTCACGTCGTAACTGGCAAACCTTTGCTGGGAATATTTCCAAGAGCGAAACGACATTCAACGACTACTTCCTGAAGGATTCACCAAGATTTACTCAATACATCTGCAATCCAACATAATCAAACCAACAACTTACTGGCGAATTTCGGCTCCACCAGATCCCTGACATCTCTCCCCTCCCTGGCCGCCAAAGGACTGAACCAAGCCCCTGGACCATGATCACGGGCGCATGTCCACCCATGAGCACGTTCACCGTGAGCTCGAATTGGCACCAGCCTGGCTTCAACTCTGCGGCTGGTTTCACCAGCTTGGTACCCTCTGGTGATGACTAACATAGCTATTGAAAATGGCCATTTTTAGTTGACTTTCCTATAAAAAATTGTGATTTTCCATAGTTATGTTAGTTCACCAGAGGGTAATCGTGGAAAAAAATGTGGACACCACGGTAATACCACCTTGCGGACCTTGAGGACCCGGCCTCGAGACTTCCAGCTGGTGTAATCCATCAAACGACCAAGCTCATGGTGTTGCGCAGGAGCCAAAATTAGGAAGAAGGAACCTTGGTCCAAAGTCTGCAATCAACGGCTCCATCCAGTTTTGAAGACCAGTTTCCTGCTTAGATGAACCAAACATGTAGCTTTATAATTCTTTCTACATGCAAATATCTCCCAAAATCATCCCTTACCGACATGAATATCTTGAAGTTGGGACTTCCTCGCCCCCGGAGACTCGACCCAGCAGCAGTGTGCCACATAGGTGTGCAAGCTTCGAATCGCATCTCGCAGCTGATTCTCCTGCTCTTCCCTTTCCTCTGCCGTTTTGCAGGCGCATCCTTGAGGAATGCACCTGAGCTGAGGATGGGGGCGTGACAAATGTTAACAAAGCCACAAATGAACATGGAAAAAAAACATCAAAGCCGCGACTGGTAAGAAGAAATGGTGCCTTTTTGGGAATCGCTAAATTTACTTGTCTACATATTTCAAGCAAAATTGAAGCTGAAAAGGATACCATTCTGGCGAAGGTAAAGGAAACTCTGCTGCAGCAAGACATGGATCATCTGTTTGAGTGTATGGATCAAAATTGCAAACAACCACAAGTTTGGAATATCTTTCATGCAACATGTCATTTTCTGGTAGCCCAGCTTGACTCACACCCATTGAGGGATAGTCGATCATGTCCGACTGCCAGGGCACATGAAGTCAATCCAAAGCCAACCTCGGAACAAATGGCGAGTCTGAAGACCGGTGCTTGTTTAGTTCGATCCACATCTGAGTCTATCCACCTAGGCCTTCCACAGCAAAGCAAAGAACTAAGGATGAAGGCTTACAAATGGGACGAAAAACATATATATCTTGTTTTTGATGTTTTACAGTAAGATAAGATGGACATATGGAAAATCGATACAAATCAGCAGCCAGAATTCCCTTCCCACGACCAACCCATTCTCTCTTACAAACACATGCCCTTGTTCGAGCACAGACTCAGAATCAAAGATGGCATCCCTTTCCAGATTTTTGTGGTTTTCCCGAGGATCTTTGACATGCTCCACCCCAACTTATCTTGTTTGGGCTGGTCTTGGTTGATTTGGGTGCTTGGCCTTGGGGGTTGAGTATGGTTTTGGTTGCTTGGATCGTCCTTTTCATTGTTACTATATTATGAGAATCCCCAACATATTGTCGGATTCCCTGATACTGATACTGCGGGTTCCCAAAATCCACTGGTTCATCATCACCTTCAAAGCAGCCCATGCTGGTATCAACTCATAGAATCACCCCACATAGTCGGTTATTTATCGTGTTATATCTGAGCAAATACACCGATTATATATATACACATTACATCATAGCTTTTTTTTTGTCAACTCTCCATATAACTTGTATTTCCATCATGAAATGGTGGACTCACCCATTCTTGATGATTGCATCCGCTATTGTTTTTTGCTTAGAGATTAAGTCACATGTCGGTTAAAGCAGCATCTGTTTGATGGATAAATCAGCATTTTCTTTTGCTAGTTGGCTAGAATCCCTATGACACCCATCACAAATTTCACACATCACCATTTTTCACAGTTAACTAATAGTTAATATCCCCATTTTTCATAGTTAACTACTATAGTTGATCATTCTATTCCCATTTTCACATCATCAATCCCAATGACTCCCCCATGGGTGCCGCAAACCCGCGCCTTTTGCCATCTCCTGGAGCTCCCAATAGGCCACGTTCTTCTGAAAGCGCCGCACCAGGGCCACCGGATCCTCCAGCGAGCCGTGGTCTTTTGTTGACCCAAAATATGGAGAATATGGATCTTAGATGTAGATATAATGATATGGTCTATATGTGTCTAGTAGATACTAGATATGAGGCATTGAATGTTGATGGATGTTGGAATATATTGGATATTAGATATTAGATATTGAACATTAGATGATGTTTGATGTAGAATATAGATTGCTGCCCAAGCGAAATATGGGGAGATGCTGTCAAAGTATGCGGGTGTGACTTGATATCCCCCAACATTGGATGGCTTATGCTCAAAGTAGGAACATCTGAGGCTTTGGTGGCACTCAAATGCTGTTGGAGGGAATTTCCCCACTTGGAATCACAGACTCTTGCCACCTCTTGTCATACCCTCTACGGTATGGCAATTTAGAGGAACTCTCCATCGAAAAGTGAAATCATTTCCGTGCGCCTTCTGGGGCTCTGCTACAGCCATGCCTCTCCATACAGTCTCTTCTGTTCTCTGGTCATAGCATTTTTGATTATGATATATAAATACTCCCACATAATTTCACATAATCCCCAATATATTGGGGAGTACAACCACCCTATGATTAGAATCATCAAGCGAAGCTGCTCAACTGGCACTCTCCACTCTGCCGAGACGCATATATCAGCTTCAGAGACTGCTCGCGAAAGCCGCGCAGCGCCTGCCAGTGATGATGCGTCATGGCACGCATCTGCCAAAGCACGGATGAAATGCGACTTTACTCTTCAGATCTTTTCGAACTTTTTGAGATCATCATCCATCATAAACTCTTCTTACTACAGATACTTCTGACAATTCGTTGTTACCTGGATTGGCGTCGCCTTTCCATGCCACATCATACCACAATCATCCAGGGGAACAAACAGCTGGGCATGTCACGCGTGGCCTTCTGCAAGGCCAGGAGTTGCTTCTTCCTCATTGCTTTGGTGAAGAAAAACTACTACAGTTCTTGCCAACACCCCAAGTAAGCCACGTTCCAATTGCAGGCTGATATTTGTTGTTGAAGACCAGAGAGGTTAGGAGATCAAAAACCTGTTCTTGTCCCTGGTAAAAAGCACCGGAATTTAGGAAGCAAAAAAACACTCAAAAGAACACGAGTGGAAGTTCTTCAAGGCACTCACTGTTTTGTCCAAGTATCTTTGGATCTGGATGTTGTAAACCAGACCATTCGTGTGATACGAAGGTCACCTCAGTGACGTGTGAGTTTGTAGGTGGTCTCTTACCTCAAATCCTCAACCCCTACCCAAAAATGGAACAAGGTGTACTAGAAACACACCACAATTGACTGCGTTCAGGTTTGTCACCAAATTCCATCCACTCCACTGGTTTAATCATCATTTTCCTTATCAACCCGGCCCACTGGTGGATCAATCGTCTATTTTGAGGCGAACAGGGCCACAAGTTGCGACTCCAAGTGACTGGATCCAAGTTGGGCTGATAGACCTGCACAATCCGTTCAGTCAGCAACTCCTGGTGTGGCCTGTCAGCCGAATTTGAGGTATCTTGGGTATCCTATGACTGGGATATACTGGGATGCTGCATGACCTCTGGTTGGTTTAATGGGATGGTTTGTGGCATTGAAAGAAAGTGATGCCACGGTGTTTGTACTTTTCGTCCCAAGTTCAGCACCAACAGAGGCTGCAAGCAAGTAGCCAAGATGTCTCACATGGCAAATCCGAAAATATTGCTGCAAAAAATAACTCCACAGCTAGTCTGTGCATAGTACATAGATATACACATAATTCTTTGATGTTCTTTGTATATATACATATATGTATATATATACAGACATACCTCTCCGTTTAGAGCAAAAAATATGGCGTACTGACCTCTCCATCCAAGGTTGACCCAGCGAATTGCCGACTCAGCAAACCAACGGATCCAACGGTTGGCCTCATCTCGCTGAGATCCAAGAAGTCATCGGTGGAGATGACGTACATCCTGGATGCGGCCATGGCTTATCCTGTCAGCCCTTATGGAGAAGGGGAAAAGACCTTCGACATCTGCTGGAATCTCTGTATTTTATCATATTCTGCGAAAACCAGGGGGGCACCACATCTTTTTCATGTCTCTTTATGTTTCACTCAACACACCGGCGTCCATGAGCTCTGTTCTAAACATCTTGCATGGGTGCAAGCCTTAAACTGCGGAACTGCTAGGGTGTTTCAAACATCAAATCACAGAAACACATTACATATTATGTGTATATCTATATATCTATATATATCTATATACATATCCAGCAGTAAAGTTATTTCGTGACCCCAAAGTCCAGTCTCAATGTTGAATTTCGATGGTCTCCTTGTCACCCCGATGCCGTCGATTCCCGCCGAGCAGCGGAAATTCCTTGGGTAAGTTGATTCTGTTGTTTGGAGTCCGTGCCGATTTGGGCGTCTTCGGAGTTTTTGGCGTCTCATCGGGGGTGTAGTCGTCGTCATCCCGTCCTTATAGGATTGGTCCGCAGCATTGCAGGCTGGAAACGGGATGGAAGCGTGAAAATGGATGTACCAGAATTTTCAGATAAAACCATCCTTTCACTGAAATGATTGATATTGGTTGCCCCGACATCCATCATCTTGCACTTGAAAACTGCCCCACTTGACATCTTCTGTTAGGGCGAACAAAGAAGAAACAGGCTTGAAATCCCAACACGGTCACCATGAGGAGACTTCCACAGATTCAGTTTGACATGGATTCTGATGATTCCCAGTATATTGGATAGTACAACCCCATACAACAGTCCATCAACCATCATTTGTCAACCATATTTTACTATATCATATTATATCCCCATCTTTTTGATGTTCAAATCCCATTAAATTTCTATAATCATGAATCCACAGGGGTTTAGCAGGCACTCAAAAAAAGTTCCTCCAGCACAGTGCCGCAAAGAATCTGAAGCAGCGACAAAACATGATCAAAGCCTCAGATTCGGTGTCACTTCGAAAAACCCTCAGCCCAGCTACCTCCTTTCGAAATACATTTTCCCCTTCAAGTCCTTTCAACCCAACTACCCAGCGAAGTGAAAGCATCCAAAGTACGTCCAATGTATATTGTCCAATGTATGTTCAGTGTATGTCCAAAGTATGTCCAATTCATTGCATTCCAAAAAGGCACCCCTCACAACGCCCAACAAACATAATATGCCAAGGAACTCACAGCTGTGCTGATGAGCTGCCCACATGAGGGACCAGTTGAGACCGACAACGCCAATCTCGAGGGATTTTCGCCGATCTTTGCAGCGTGGCCCCTGCTGACTTGACCCAGCCGCACTGATACGGCGCTGAGTCAAGTTGGTGGGCAGGTTCGGCTGTCAGTGAAACTCTGCTTGGGATGATCCTGGTGATATCAACTGTGGCTGGAGTCACACTACTGTCAATATAAGAAGCATGAAAAACTCACGAAGAATCATGAACATTTCACTTGAAACTGAAATGCACATGACTTGTCTAAACAACCAGTGCATGGACAGCCATGATTTCTTGGCCCCCGATTGGAGGCAAGGAGCTACAACTTGGGCTGATGAAGACTGTACAATTTCAGCCCTGTGACTTGAACCAACAGGGGCATGTTCCGCACGGGTCATCGGGAGCCACTTCCTTGAGACTGAACCATTGAAGTTCATTGGATATACCAACCCCAAAGGCACCAATCATATTCAATCATAGGAACACGCACCTACCATACCTGCAGTATCTAGAACCTAGAGATATCTAGAGTATGAGACTTATATCGGGGAAACTTCCCCTCGGCCTCTGGCGCGGCTCTTTTTTGGTTCCCCGCTGTCTCTGCGTCCTCGTCTCCCCAGGCTATTTGCCATACCTCGGCTGTGTTGAGACGCCAGGTACTTGCGACCTGGAGAAACATCTATGTATCGCGGTCAGCACCGAACGAATGCATCGATTTTCGCTTGGCATATACCATCATCTACCATTATCTACCCTTGTCTACCCTTGTCTACCAGATTTCCCCGTTGGCAATGTGACCAGTAATTGCACACATGGTGACCTAGAGAGCAAAATTCATAAGTTATGGCACATGGAAACGGCATACTCAGAGACGCCCATACTCATACCAAGGAAGGCCAAAACAAATCAAAAAAGAAACAAACCCAAAGAAGAGACCTCTTGGCAATGTCTATGAACGTTTTTGGAAAAGAATCCTGGTTTGCGTTGCAAATATTCTTTAAAACCAACTTCCATCGCTGTCTTCATTGGATATATCATCAAAATGCATTGGTTATGTCTCACTTCAGCCTTATCCTGTCAACTTCATCACATACTTCATTCTTCATCACATACTTCAAGCTGCCCAGTCCTTTCAGACACACAATAACCCCTATTTCTCTTGTTGCTTTCTACGACTTCATCATGAGGCACATGAGAACCCACCAAATCGGCCATTTTCAGTATTGAACCACCAAGTTTTTTGTTCTATTTTTTTTTGTAGATTTGAGGATTGTCAACCAAACTTTATCAAAAGAACAAACAATGACCAACGCATCAAGCCAAACTTTATCAAATGTTCATGAACAAACATGAGCAACGGATTTCAAAGCTGCATTTTCACCATCCATATATTTCAAACATTCAACCAATCCGTGCGAAATCTGTGCTGTGACAGCCCCACCTTCAGTGTGTTGTCCAAGCGCGGACGTTTCACCTCCACCTGGGGATTTCACCGTGGGGTTTTTGACAAAAAATGGAGATTGAAACATCAAAAAAGGATAAAAAAGGGGGAAGTATAGGGCTAGAAATGAACTCAAACTATATAATTCAATGATTCACTTGAATGATAAGATATGCTCATATACAGTACTATGATTGAATGGAAACCATTGATATGGTACATTTTTCATCAAACCGTTGACCATGTTGGAATCGATTCCAAACACTTGACACATGGCACGAGGCACTTGGAGACACACCCCAAAATGGGATGGCTTGCTGCCGAGAGTGAGCAATATCAGCGGTCCCTGGATCTTGTAATGTCAAACATAGAGGCCAAAACCAGAAAGCCACCGTACCAAATTCGAATCATTTCAGGAAAACCATCATCAAACATCATAGTTGCTGACCTAGCCACTCTCTCCCACAATCTTTCTACATTTTGCTTTGGCGGAAACAAAGGAGGATGGATTTCTTCTATCTTGATCCCACTAATTGAAGTGAATTTTGATTGACTGGTGGAATTACAACACCCATCTACCACCATTCTCCATCATTGTTGTAGTGTATGTCTAAATATGCGCAGTTTTTGTTGGTGATTTTCATTGATTTTCCACAATTTTCTTACTTATATCAAACAATTTTTCTAGATTTTGGTGACTACCTGAATTCTTGTTGCTCAGGCTTTTCAAACGTGTCATCGGTGATCATCCATAATGTTTCGTGGGTCACTACCCGCATTTTCTAAACATGTGGGTTATCCCCCATTCCTTGGTCATCCCCCCATTTTTCTTGTTTTCTAAACCACCATTTCTGGTTATTCCCCCACCATGATCCCCCATCTGTGTCGTTGATTTCTCAGTGCCTCCCCAAGACTCTCACTGGGGCTTTCGACCTTGGCTTGGTGAAGCAACGGAAAACCCATTTTTTTCTCATTGCAACATAATCTATCAATTACTGCAACATACTATATAAAATGGGGACCGGCATTATTGATGGATATATGGATATCAACTGGGGATTCCTTTGCCAGAGTCAACTTGGGGGAAGCTTCTGTCAGAATTGATGATATTCATGGTACATGTACGTGACCGACATCAGCCGTGCAATGCAAGTAGATCTCCAACAGAATCTGCACTGGCAAGCCATCATTTCAATAAACATTTAAACCGTCAGTTCTACACACTCAACTGGTTGACAGAACAAACCATCTAACCACATGCTGTACATTTCGAGAATACAGCGCTGCTGGGGCCATGACGTCGTAGTTCGGGAAATGCCGTGAGCCAGATGAACTGGGCAAAAAGAAATTCATCGGTGGAAGTAGGGTGGATCTGTCCACAAAGACCGGGGACCCACAAAATCAGCAAATGTGACAGAGTCCCTTCCGGTGATCAAACGTGCCGACGGAAAGTTCCCCATTTATAGCTGATTTTCCTATTTTGAACCCTTCATTTGTAGGGCATTTCCCATTGCCATATTGGGTTACCGAAGGGTAAATCATCCTTATTCTTAAGTCAGAAATGAATAAAACATAATCAAACACATCTTGGGATGATCTAATGCCGCTGAGATTTCTGCCTTATTTGTCTTCTGTTAATTTTTCCGCTTGGAGTCAATCCATTGATCAGATATGATCAAATATCCCATTCTATCCACATTCGTGAAATATATCACCATATTTGCTGCTTGCATCCCCACTATTTCACATGGATCCTCCAAAAAAATAAATAAAAACATGGGGTTTGGAAGATGAATGTTCCTATGGACAAAATGGCCATGTTTGAAAAGTGCCACCTTCCCCAGCCTCAGCAATTCCCCGCAAGGCGTCTCACTGGGTCGCAGCCTCTGAAAAAACGCTGCGGCTGTCAAGATGTGACAAGGAACAAAGGAACATCCAGAAATTTCCACCTAAACATCTAAATTCTTCGTAATATAAATCATGTTCCATGAATAAAACATCCTTTGACAAATAAAAACTCCACCAATAAAAGCCCACATTCCCACCTTTGGATACCTTTGGTACTTCTGGGGCCATGGCAAGGCTGCGGTACATGGCCGCTGGTGTGCTTGGAAACTGCCCAGCTGTTCCAGCGAACTCAAGGAATAAAACCTCAACTGGGACAGCTGGGGATGAAGATCTATGGTGATATGATATGATATAACACACACACACATACATACATACATATCTATACTAAGTGTGTATGTATATGTATTATAATGTATTATGTAATACCCATGGTGCCATTTTGTATGATAAGTTTGGAAAGCTTCGAACATCGATTCATCATACCACTTCGCTGGGGACCACCGCAGAACTCCCCCAGAGTCATCTCCGGAGCTCAGCAGATCGCCCTGGTGCTTGGTTAACCATACCAAGTCAGGTACCAATCCAGCTAAAATGGTAAGTTAATACCCAACAGTAAATTCACATAGACCCTGGTAGATAGGGGTTGGAAGACTAGTTTCCACTAAACATAAGGTATTTTCAGGGTCTATGTTACTTTACCAAAGGGTAATTTATGTAACCATCCATGATGTTTTTTTTGAATCATCAAACATGGGGATTTTTCACCAGCTAAAATGGGGATTTAACCATCAACCATGGGGATTAAACATGACTTAAACAATCTTAAACATGATTTGACCATGAAAATATGGGGATCTAATTTTCAAACAATAGGAATTTATGGAACTTTCCATTCCTGATCCACTAACCGTTTGACCCCGAGAAGCATTTGTAGGTTGGAAGGTAGTCTTCAACCTCCCCAGCATGTTAGTTGGGGGATGGTACCAACCCCCAACCGCAACCTTTATGATTACATAAGGTATATTAAAGCATAATACTAAGGTCATCCAGTTGCAAGATGGGTTTCTCAACTTGGGTCATCTCATCTGTAACCTGGATTCTTTAACCTTAGGAACAACTGTTAGTGACATGCTGGAAACATCTTATTTCTGGGGGATGGCTTCTGGGCATTTTGAGACTTCTGGGCAGGTGGCTATTTAAGGAACCAACACGAGGCAGCCTGTTTTCAACACATTTACTTGTTTTTTTTTTTTTTTTCGAATAGACAACACCTGGGCGTTTATTTGTGGGTCAAAACTGAGTAACTACTTCAAAAATTGATGGTTTAATGTCACAAATGACCAAAATCTGTAGTCTCTCGGGCTTTGACACATTCAAATGGATTTGTCTCAAAATCTGGTACCTCAAAATCCACTCGTTTATCATCGTTCCCCCTATGACTTTAAAAGGCCATAAACCAGGGATATATACCAATTTCAGACACACCCATGTGGCAACGTGGCAACGTTGTCTGCGCGATGGGCGTCCTGCACTCCGAATATCAAGCGCTGATGACTCTTGACCTGACAAATCTGCAATCATAGAGGCACCAAAATGTTCAGTTAACGTCAACCTAAAAACTCAACAATGTCAGAGGACCACATAATATTGTCTATCTGTCGATCTATATATCCAACCATCCATCCATCCACCCACCCAGCAAAGCAGACATGTTTGTGAGCCTTTTCCCTTGCTTCCTCCTCCACGAATTCCCTGCCTGACGCGGGAACCGATGCAGTAGGGCCTGCCGTGCGAACAGCCGACTTGGACCCACACCTAAACCCTGGAGCTTCCATGATATGTCATCATTCGCGCCAAGTATTGACCGTGTGATTTCTGTTACCAGTACATCCAACTTTACTTTGTTCTTCGAGCTTACCTTCCTGTCACACTCCTTCCTTCCCATCTGCGACATGTGGCAACCCCAGCTGTTGTCAAAGAACTATGGCCTTGTCAGGCTCACCCAACATCCGCAAATCCCCTTGGTGCCACTGGTCCAGATCAGGCAATGCATAGCTCCTATCTGAATCCCTTTTCAATACGACATCACATGTTGTACATGCATATATGCATACTGAGAATAAATGGATGCATGTAAATACATTATACCACTGCGTTTCGATTCCGTACTTTGGTTGTTTTGATGCTTACAGTGACACCAACTTTCGCACTTTCACTCGGAGCTCTAGTGGATTCTAGTGGGACATTTCGAACAAGACGAGTGCACCTTTGAGATGTTGGAACACCCTGTAGCACCAACTATCACACACACAAACTCTTGAAACACTTGAAGTCGAGATAGTCAGCTGACCCATTCCTATCCTTTCGAATATCACTGGCTTCCTTTTCAACCTTGCATGCCCAACCAAGTCGTGAGTCTACAATGCGGCTGTGCTTTTCAACCCTTGGCCCTGAACTTCCGAAAAATCATCGACACTCTGCGAGAAGCAACATGAAACAAATAGCATCAATGATAGTGTTTTGCCGGAGAGAATATGGGAAAACACATCAAACAACTTTTGATCACATATTGTTTTTATGCCCCCAATGCTCAAGGCATAGCTCACTTGATTTTCGTTCCTGGATTTGTCGGGCCATTGGACCCGGACAAAGTCGCAACCATTGATCCTTCCGATGACCGCTGATCAAGAAATTCTCTTGTGCAAACCTTGCAGATTTCTGTCTGACTCCGGTGGTGCTGGTGGTGGTGGTGGTGGTTCTGATGGTCCATGTCGCATCTAAAATCATCTAAATATATCTATATAAATATGACCCGACCACAAAGGGGATATATGGATTGAGTGGCATCCCACAAACACCTCCGAAAGTTATGGATTCATCACCATCATGGGATATCATGGATATGTACCTGGTCGTCAAACATGGCAAGCTGGAACATCCCCATTTATAGTTGAATTTCCTATCAAAACCTCCATTTTTAGGGGATTTCACCATATTTTTCCATGATTTTCCCATATTTTCCTGGGAAAATGTCCGAGGTCCATGCGCAAGCTGTGTGACACCTCCCATGTCCTCGCGAAGATTTCACAGGACAAACATGGCAAAACATGCTGAAGATCATCACATAACACACATGTGCACACAATGTTGTTACACATGTTGAGGGTTTCTTGTGGTACAAAAACATACATACATTTATGCAGTATTCTCAGGATCTCAGTGATAGCCTTTGCTAAAAATCATGGGAGTCCCATCCCGGTCGCCCTGTCCTCCCCTGTCTCCTTTTGTGCCAGTCGGGCAACAGCTTTTCCTGAATCCAGGGAAGCCGCCCTAGAAATCAATGCAAACTGCAGCCTGTCAATTTTAAATGATGGATGGAGTTAACATCGATTTGTGGATGGTGACATGACATTTTGTGAAATTGATGTGGATGGCTGCCTCCTATGCCTCGTGCATTCTGACATCGATTCTCAAACCCTTCCGGCCTTTGGTGCCCTCTTGGTACAAGCAAATGTTCTTGTTGTAGGAACCCGCCGCGTACCTGTCTGGGACAACACATGGCAAACCATGAATTGCCTTTGGAACTCAGCCTTTCACAAGTCACATTGGACTTGTACGTATGCTCATGGCATGCCCTTACCAATGGGCATTGTCTCACATCACTTCCAAGTACCATTACATCCCTATTTTGGATGGGTTTTATCCCCAAATTTGAATATGAATTTGATGATCAAATCACCATTTTGGATGGTGAACTCTCCATATCTTGCCATGGGCGACCGCACACGCCCGGTGCAGCGCTGGATGAGGCCACAGCACCAATGATGCCCTTCTGTCCTTCGGCCAACAGCCGGGGTAAGGCAATATATGGATATATTTCCTAAGTCATGGGGGTACCCACAAAATTAGAACATGACTTAGTATTGAAACATATTGAAACCCATGGTGACTCGGGGATCACCTCTTTTAAGACACCCAAAAATAACTTGCCATGGTCAAGTTACATGGGATTCTTGGACTATGGTCATCCATCCCATATGGGAAATCCAAGTGCGAACATACAAACCTCTGTACAGTAGTGCACAGCTCCATATTTCTTCCATAAAGATGAGACTTGTATCCGAAGGCCTGGGCATTGACACATCCTTAACCTCCATGGTAATTCGTGCTCCGCATCACATTCTGTGCTTCTCTGCCCCGTTACCCTTGTGGCATCCCCACTGGCTGCGCGTGTCCTTTGCCCTTCTTTGTGCTCAGAAGCCAATCCTCCAAAACAGAGAGATTCAACAGATTCCGAGACCTTTCCAGAATCGCTGCCCATGGCACAGGATGGCGACGTATCATAGCCTCATATATCCCCCAATTTATGGACAAAACATAGGTGAACATCACATCAACCAAGGCTTACCCAGGAACCCTGCAACTCTCAACCTGGAGTTGTCCAAAGGCCCGGTACTCCCCGGCCTCAACTTGACGGCCTGGGCGTTGCAGCTCAAAAACCTCAAGATGCGAAGCTCCGGTTCTACAAAGATAATCTCTTTGGGGATCATCATCCGAGGTTTTTGACTGGAGGGTTCAAGTTCAAATAGTTGAATTTCAAGGGTGTAATCAGTGTTTCTGACACAAGTACTGTCTTGTTTGAAGGCAGCCTCCAACCTTTCCATCTGAGGCCGAGAAACCCGTAGGTAGAGGGAAAACCCCGCAATGATCTTGCTACCATCCGGCGAAAAGCAAAGGCTATTGGCATGGCACACCTGAAGGGAATGGTGTTTCTGGTTGTGCAACAACACACGCTGAAGCGATGGGTTGGAACTTCCTTTCAAGAAAACCTACTAGAGGCACGGTCAACTTCCACTTGGAACAAACATGCCACCGGTCAGGCCAGTTTCTATCAGTTTCTAGTTGCGGGCGAACCACCCAATCCCAAAGACATGAACCAATTGAGTGAGGATCATGCAGTGACAGGTATGTAAGACTTACATACACCAAATTATTCCAATCGACTTACAGGAGTAGTCCTTCGGTTCTTGGATTTGCCCGAGAAGCTCCAAACACGAACATATTCCGCGGTTTCCATTGATCCAATGGTGGACTAAGCACTACTGGTAGGGACATAAACCAAGCCCCAGCTGGATCCAAGGGGTTCCTCATCGTTCATCATGCTTGGTTCATTGGGATTCCCTAAGGCATTTTGATCATCCCCCGGTATATTGGGTAGTATAACCCCCCTAGAATCATCAATCAACGATCATTTATCAACTATATCATACTATATCCCCTGATTTTTCATGGTTAAATCATGTTAAATCCCATTTTATTCCTATCAGAATCAACCCACAGAGGCACCTCATCCACATGATTGAAGGGTCGATAGGTGTTGCGCAGTTCCCCCGTCAAGGCATCTCTTAGGTGGATGGGGTGGTCCTTCGAACGGAGACGGGGGGAGATTGAAATCCCCCAGTTATGGCAAGTGTCATGGTGAAGATACGGGACAATACATATTGGACACAATTATGCGACCATGATTGGACACTTCCGTTTTTCAAAACACCATCATTTTCCCATTATTTCTTCATCATTTTCCCCACATGCCGGGATGGAATGGGGTTCCAAATTTGGAGACACGCTCATGGGAAGTCCTGGCTGCTGGTGATGAAGCAGCAAGTAGCTGGATACTCCCTTGGTGTACACTTCATTGCTGGCGGTTGAGCCGCCCGGTGCCAAACATATGAAACGATGATTGGCATGGCGGCATGTTTGATTCTTCAGCTGTCTCTTCGATGTCGCGAGATATGTCTATGCAGTAGGCACTTGATATCCGCAGCAACGACGTTTCTGTCAGTGTACGAACAAAAACATCCAGCATCTTGAGTCTGGGAAAGTGCTCTAGATGATCCTAATTCCCGGCTTTGCACAATTTGGGCGCCCGCACCAAGTGAAGCTGGGGAAAAAACAATAATCCAAAACCTCAGGAGGTGTGAAAAAGGAACCTCCCAAGATCAACTTTGGATGGAACCTTACAACTAAGTTCCACCCTAAATTTCAATATTCAGAGATCCCAAAAGCTGGATGGAACATGATGGAACCTTGAAATATTTACCCCAACAAGCTGCTGTTACACGATTTCACGAACTCTCATGACCGTACTTGGGGGTGCAGTTCCAGTTCCTATTTGGATATTGTTATAGGGACCCCACCCCAACTTATGGGGGTTAGACTCCCGTACTTTTTGCAATTTCTGCAATTTCTCCCCAGCAACTGCACCCACGACCCGGCTAATTCTCAAGACATATTTCCATTATATACCCAGCATATTCCCTTTGAACCCCTCATTTTCCATGGTCCTTGAGGTCCCCCGCAGGACCACCTTCGGCCGCACTGGCGTAAGGAGCAAAGCTCTCCATGCCTCCCGGCACACGGGGTGTGTGTTTTTTTTAGGAGAACTGCTATCCTTTGGGTGATTTTCCAGCATTTCTCCACTAGCGATAGACTTGTCCAACTTTTTTAGGAAATATCTAACATAGGACAACTATCTATAAACTGGTGTACAATGGTCTACAAATAAACAGGGGGATGTCCCAAGTACGAACTTAGATTTGTCACGGTACTTGGATGATCAACATGGGATTCTTCATTCAACTTGGCATTCCGAATCCCAACGCCTCGCCTGTGAGGTCTTCTCCAAAGGGCACCTGACATGACATATGATATCCAACAAATACCCAACTGAAGGTGCAACGAACATCACAAGAAATGTGAAAAAAACATGTCCCCTTCAGTTTCTCGCATTCCTGGCGAAGGTTTTGCTTTACTATCCACACCACCTTGAAAAGAAGAAGCTTGTCTCAAAATTGCCCTTCCCTACAAATACCCTCTGGTAATTTGACATAGCTATTGAAAATGGCCATTTATAGTGGATTTTCCCATTAAAAATGGTGATTTTCCATAGCTATGTTAGTTTACCAGAGGGTATCCATACTTTTCTCATAGTTCCCCAACTATTGATGATTTCCTCCACGCTTTGATGGCCATAAATTGGTGTAAATCATCCCTCACCTGGTACAACCGCAGGAGCTCGTCGTCATGAACCGCCAAGGCAACCTGAGCGAAGTAATAAGCGGTTTGTGGAGATTGCAACATTAGGAAGCACAATTGGTACAGGTCAACACCTTAATCTGGGGGATGAAAACATGAGAAACATGCTGTTCCGCATATTTGAAAGAATCTGTTTTAACCTTTGAAGCAACAACTTCTGGAGTGTTTAAACTGACTGAGCTTGTTTGGTAGTAAATGCAAACCATCCCTTAACAGAATGCTTTTCAGTTCAGGCCAACTCTTCCAATCATCAAACATCCATTGGACAATGCGTATCTCCTATTCGTGGGTAAACTCATACCAAATCATACCCCGATAAACAAAACAAATGGCACTGATGGCAACTCCAGGAAGTCAACTCTTCAGAAACAAGAACTGGGGATATGATATGTACATGTAACTTGGTGCAACTCCATTTCTCTGATTGGTCAAACAACTATGAAACAACCACATTGACCATACCATCTGAGCCATCTGACGCTGCCATCTGGACTCCACTTTGCGGCTTTGGCAAAGTTGTTCCTCCGGGTCCAAGCACCACGGCAGCCCCAGCGATGGCACAGACTTACAACGCTGACACCTGCCTACCTTGGTACCTCAAGAATATGCTACGGCTCCCCAAAAACTGTTTCCTTGTTCAAACTGAAACACACATGTGGTGTTTTTCGGGGGGTTGCTCCCAACACCCCAGATGCACGGGGGGGGAAACGGCTGGATCAAGAGGTATAATTTACCTGTATAGAATGCGTTGGGGCAACCCTGTATCGCACCAATTTGCGAAGCAGACTTCTTGGCTGCCGCAGTGGCAGCGCGAAGGGCTACAGAAGTGATCAGACTGGGTCACGATCGCTCTGCGGAAACCAGGAATGTGTTTGCAAATCATTCTCAAGCGTTGCAAAATCATACAAACTCATACCACAATTCGATCTGGGAAGTGATCAAACTGGACTTTGAAATTAAGTATGTATAAAAACATGAGCTGAGCAACATCAATAGACCTGCATAGAGGCAGGACAAAGCGCCGGCTGACAGTCACCTGGCTCTTAACTGTTCAGCCACTGTCGGAGCAAGGAATTCTCAGTTGGATTTGCGATTCCCGGGATCTTCTCGTTTTGCTTACCTCAAGTTGAACAGAACAACGCCGCCCTCTCTGATTGTGGCCTGGGTCAAAAGCCTGGCCTCATGCTAGTGCCATTCCATTTTCTTGCCTATGCGATGCTTCCCCCAAACAAATCCAAGCAGCGGTAGAACCTTGACAACTCCCCTACTTCTTATTTACTATAGTTATGGAAAATCACCATTTAAATAGGTAAATATATGACAATTATCCACAAATGGACCATAGGGATCCATAGGGTACATCATTACCATCAATCTCAGATTCCCATCCGTACTGATCACTTGATCTCAAAGCTTCGCCAAGGAGCAGTCCGGAAGCAAGTACCGTAAGAAGATTGCTGTGAACAATGGCAAAATCGATGTCACCACCGCCTTCGGCCGACTTTCCACCATACCATCCCAGGTCTCAACTGTGCTCTGGTTGATCTGAAAATAACATATCGAAAAAAACGTCATGGTTGATCATCATGTTCCCATAAATACCATTAAAACATGGCTATATCAATTAGAGATATTGAAGCACACTACACCATTCTTGGACAACTCATGACAAACCCAATCTGCCATACAGTACCGAGCAACAACGAGCCACAAGTTCTCGAACTTGGCTGCATCTCCCTCTTGTCCTTGCAGGTTTCCGCTGTCAGAGCCTTCCAAAACCCCCGGTTTTTCCAGGGGTTACCTCCGCAATGCCCCCATGACAACTTTATCTTGGGCCGAAACAGTTTTTCACAGTTTTTCCACCAGATGCCCTGCATGAAGCTTCCCGGTTTTCCGGCTTCCCCAGCGCCATCCTCGAGGTTTCACATCCCAAAAGTGCAGCAACATGGCGCCAAAGTGTGAACTCACAGTGCCGCCCAGGTTGTGACAGCCTGCCAACAAGGCCAACCTCGGTGCTGCCAAATGGCCGGAGGCTCAAAGTCTTAAACACCAGTGAACACACAAAACTGGTGATTCTTAGATATTTGTAGTCTTTTTCATCGATTTTTAGGGGGTATATGGGGGTATAGTATAAAGTATCATTTTGGGCCATTCCCAGTAGCAAAAGTAAGGCGAATCATTTAGCCCCCAGCTCATTGTCCTTGTGCTGTCCAAGTCACTCGCAAGTGTGGCACTGTGAGTCAATGGGGTCTCACATTGAATACCCACAATACTACCATCATCACTCTTGCTTTGTATCATTTTGCACCCCCCCCCATTTATTGCAAGTAAAATCTCATGTTGTTCCAGACATCAATCCAAACATGGAGCTCAATCATCCCCCACCTGTCAAACAGGCTGTATGATTTCACAATCTCTTCAACAGTTGGTAAGCCCTAAAACCGACATAGATGGCAAACCTCTGGCCATCTGGCTATGTTAGATTTCATGGGATAAAACTCACCAGATTATCTACAACATATTCCATAATATTGCGGCAATCCATGGACTTCTCATGATTGATGGGTAAAACTGTACAACTGTGAATGGTAATTTATCCATAATAATGGTATCTAATCGTGTCTAATGGCATTGAATGGTATCCAATGGTAGCTAATGCCATTCAATCAATGGGAATCAATGGTATTCAGATCGTAATCGTACTCAATGGTAGTCAATAGTACTCCATGGTAATTCATGGCAAACTACTGGTATTTTTTTAATGAAATGCTCGTTAAATCTAACGATTCCACTCCTGACCGCGCCGGGTCACATCGTGGCTTCCATCCCAGGTGGGCACAGAGCTGCCAACAGTACCTACGGAACACCAGGCCGCGTGGGTCGCGGGATGTGCTCGAAGCACACCATGGGTACCAGATGGCCAAATATGAATTTCATGCGGGTTTAATGGGGTGTTTAATAGGATTCAATCGAATTATAATATATCATAATATATCATAATCCACTATATAAATGGGAAGAAAACTCCTCCGGCAATCTAACATAGCTATGGAACATGGTCCATTTATAGATGATTTACGGATTCAACTTGATGCTTTTCGGCAGCAAACTGTTAGATTAGTAGGTGATCTTTTTCTGTGACTTCCCTGTCTTACCCTCTGGTCATTTAAAAGTTTGCTATAGATAATCACAATCTTAAAAAAGGCAATTCATCCAAAAATGGGAAATGTTTTTTGGCTATGTTAAAATACAGGAGGATATCCTCAGCGTTTTCGTTGATCATCCAAGGGACCACTTGGGGCATCCATTGCCACTGCAAAACCATCAGCTCGCAAATGGACAGGCCAAGCACCAACCAGTGATCTGGAATGCCCCATTTCACCTGTGCAAATGATGGTTGTTGAAGAAATGTTTTAGCCGCATGTATGTGGTGAAGCATGCTGCTGTCTCACGGTTGCTTGTGTTTACAAGTCATCACATATGTAGTATTATGTAAGTATATTAGTACTTATGTATATGTAATGTAAATAGTGATACTGGGCTAGCTTTACCGATTCATAGACATCCTACTCGCAACGACATGTGTCGTCCTGCTGAACCATTTGGGGATATCAGTGATATCAGCTTTCGGGTGCCTGGCACATGTGATTCATGGGCCGCTAGGTGAAATCTACTCAGATGAATGTAGATTCAGATTCTTTTAAGCCTAAAGGGAGAGCATCCGAAAGACTTCAATCCGCAAAAAATTACCCGGCTCCAAACTACCATGCAGCACAGTGGCATTCAGGCGCGCAAACCTGGTTTCACCCAGCGGCATGATTGGATTCACTTGGGGATCATCATCCCAACCGATGAAAGCTGACAAACTTGGATAACACTGGAATCTTCAACGTATTGACTACAATTCGACAATATTTGAGTAAATCTAACTTTAAGTCAATCGACATTTTCACGATTGACCTCCCAAGTAGATCGATAGTGACTAGTGCGGATGTCCAGACGAAGGAGCTAGACAGTCGCCTTTAGCTTTGCCAACCGGCCGACAATGCAACTCCAAAACAGCACATACAAAATTGAGTCTAATTGCCACCAGAAAACTCTTCCTAATCTTCCTATCGTAGCATGTGACTGAAAACAACCAGCACCACAATTTTTGGCAGACAGTTTGCAGCTCTAACTGGCTTTGTCTGAAAAATAGGGTAGCCCCAAATCTCATGGTTCTCATGTTGATCGCCTTATCATTTTCCTAATTCAAATTGCAATTTTGGTCCACACATTCCATCTCCAACTTTTTTGGTCAAGGAACATCAGCACGTCAAGCAAGCTAAAGGCGAACATCGTCAAAGCAGTGACTACAACCAGTTTTCGATAGCTCCTCAAGGACGGCTGGCCACGGGGTGGAGTGTCTACGTAAAATGGAGAGGTTTTCCTTAAATTGGGGATAGATGCCCTCAAAAAACTGCACGCCTCCATACCACAAATCATCATTTTCGTGTGTGTTTCGACAACATTGGAACACTGATTTTTACTGGTGCCATCTCACTCTAGAACCTGCACATCATCCCAGGACAATCCAACATCATTTCCCAAGCTCTTTTTTGGTCCATCATCTGCCCCTCCCTATTCACCATCCTTCATGGATCTTGGTTACCTTGACATCCGCATCCCTACCGGGCCCAAGGCGCATGGCGCTCAGATACTGCTGGTAGAACCAGATCCCGATGAGTGCGAAGACACTCCCCACCGTCCCCAAGACCTGGGCGATGGTGGATAACCACCCAAGCAACCAACAGGGGATATAGTATGGCTCAAATGAGGATGTCAGCGGGTATATGACATATAAACCTCGAAAAACGACCATGTATTTTTTGATTTTGAATATAAGAATCATGCATGTTTCGAGCAATCAAGTTGGTCTGGTTGGTGAGCCTCACTTTGGAATATCTAGTCATCCAAGCGAGGATGTTTCCAAAGATTGACACCAAATTTGGGTGGCCGAGGCGCGGTGTTGTAGAAGAAATCAGAAAAATGAGGACCTGCAGGGTAGACCTCCTTGGAGTCTGTGTAGAAGTAGAAAGTAGCACCACTGATGGAGGCATTGAGACCCGTGTAAAGCACCTCAGGACCAATCCCTTGATGAAAAGGTCATGACACTGGCACCATGTAATGCTCCAAGTTGCTGCAAAGGCATTCACTTTGGCCACCAATGGCGTGAGGCAAATAGAACAGCACAGTAACATAAACCTGGCTGCTGGTGAAGGTTCTGATAGCTCCCACACAAGTACTGTTTAGTCTCAAACTGCAATGTGAATCCACCAAGAAACGAATGATATCTTAGAAAAGGTGCCTTGCTATGTTGGCACAGCTGATGCAAATACGCACGCACATACAGCAGCCAAAACTGGGACGTCACAATGATTGCCGAGCAGCAAAGAAGCGGTAAAGGACACAGCAAAGTTAATGCCTGAAGCAATGAAGCAATGAACAAATGACAAACACCCCGGCATGAAGAAACCGTTACAGAATATGTATCATGGCTGATTTTTGATACTCAATAAAATGATTATTAGCTGAGCATTATATCCCGAACCGGGGATTATGAAATTGCCCAAGGTTGACACAGGTACCTGGGCGGCTTTTTTTGCCTGAGTATCCCGTCACTGAAGCTATCTATTTGATGACGGTGTGATTTATTATGGAGACATTTTTATACAAACACCAATTAACGTTGTATTTCAACAAAGTATCTGCTTGAAGTTGTAAATGCAAATCACAGATCGAACGAATCCGAAGAAATGTATGGTCTGAGATAGCTATTGCTGATGTCACTCCATACCAAACCTTTTCCTGGTTTGGAGATCACTCTCCCGAATCAGTGTGGAGGCATGACGTGCATGAACATATCCTCCAGTAATCAAACATGGCAAAAGGCCATTTTCCCCATTGATTCATAGATTAATTTTTCCTGGAGTCCGGGGATTTCCCAGCTAGCCATCTTTGATTACTGCTAGTTGAAACCGAGTTGCAAGGATCATTCTGTATGAGGCCAACCACCATGATCACCACAGCACAAGCGAACATCATCTGAGCAGTGCGTCAGATTGCTTGAATATGTCACTGATATCTGTATATACAACATACATATCCCTTTTTGGGTGGATTGCTTATATTCCCATGTGTTGTTGCTGGGGATATCCCGTTCTTGGTGGGTCATGTATATGTCCATATTTACACCCAACCGCAAGGGGAATCACGACCACCCGCGCATGCTGCCCCTGTGAACACCAAAATAGCTGGTTGCTATGGACCCCCCTTTCCGCTGATCAAATAACTGTTCACTCCTTACTTTCAAATTGTGAAGCTTCTCCCACGGCTGAACAGTTCCAGTCTTTTCTATTCCACTCGATAGGGCACAACATGTGAACGGCCACACTTGCCACAAACCCACGTACAACAAGGCCATGTGCCAGTGATGGGGGTTTCGATAAGTCCAGTTCTCGGGGTTCGCACTCCATTCTACAGGCCTTGAAACCCCACTAATTACACAGTTTTTAGGGGTATAAACGGTCTAAACCAGCTGTACCCTGTAAGATCCAAGGGCTGAAGGTGGCCTCAAATTGGGTGGCCAATTTTTCCTCAAATTGAATGGTTCATACCAAAGAAAACATCCTGAGGGGGGTTGGACTCTGCCGAAACCAAGGCACGACGCAAAGAAAGCACATCTCATGCTGCTCAAAGTATCGGTGGCGGATTGTGGACAACTCCTCAAGCAGAAACGGTGCTCAATAGGTGCCAGAATAGCTGATATGGACGTTTATCCAGCCATTCATATGAAAAATTAATAGGTTAGTTTGACTTCTTCCCAACTAGTGGCAACCCTTGATGTTTTGAACTGCTAAATGCTGGCAAGCAAGGCACAAGTTTCTTTTTCAAGTGGAGCAATGCCTTTCTGCTTGGGGTACCCCAAGTCACCATTGGTTTTCCCAGAAATAGAAATGACCAATCACTGGGATGAAAAAATGGGGTCTCCCACACATACGTATTATTCGGGTATATAGAATACCTGGTATGTATATATGTACACGTATATATATGTATACGTATATATATATATACATAAATATGCATATACTATATATATATATATATAGAGACATATACATATATGCATATGTATGTATGTAATTAATTAATCATATATATATATATAACATGTTGTGTACATAATATGTGTATGTATATATATATACATACATATACATTTGTGGAACAAATATACATATACACACATGGTATATATATATATATACATATTATATAATATATTTCAATAAAACTAAATATAGACATGTACAATACACATAATACACATCCCATACGTTTGACCAAAACCAGCGCGCCTCTGCAGACAGCCGCCGTTCCTGTAGGCAGCCCATGGCCACCGGAATGACGACCATGGCCGCTGGCACGGCAGCAAAGGCAAAGGCGGCACGGTAGCCGTAGGACTCCAACAGAGGACCTGGATGGATATCATGGGGTCACCGTGAGACATGTGAAACATGTAGGGGGTTAATGGGGGATTTCGGATTATTGGCATTTCTCACCATCAGCTAGTTGATGAGACTTTGGGGATCCCCACACATGAACAGCTTCAAACAGAAGGCCAATTCCACTTCTACGTGGGGCCCCATGACCCTTGTGACAACTGGGCTTTTAAAGTCAGATACTTTGTGGTTTCAACGCATTGGGACAATGTTCGTGGATAGTCTCAACATATTCCATATATATCCAACTCTTGGGGAAACCAACGTGTCTATTGGCCCCCAACACCCAGTCAGCAACTCGTGATACAAATCCCTTCATCACCTGCAATTGCTCAACAACCCGCCATCTTTCAAGGCACCAGAACAGAGCATGGCAATGAGGCCAAAGATGTTGATCCCAGCCCAGACATAACCTCACTGTGTTCCAAAGATTGCTTCTTGGTGTGATCCACCCAGCAGAAGAATTAGCTCAGTGGGGATAGAAATCAAGGATCTACTTAGATCTACAAAACATTTCGACACCACCAACGACTGGGTTGGAATCGGATGGCCATGTGCTAGTGGCAGAAACTACAAGCAGACTCATCAAGATTTGCGCTGTGAAGTCGAGGGACTGGAAGGATCAACAGTGAATTCAAAATGATCCATGCCTACATAAGTGGCCATCCCAGTTGCTTGTAGTAACTGGTCCCATCAACAAGGGACTCCCCATGGCTGACCAAGGCTACACTGGTTACAACCATGGCACCACTTCCCAGCCAGGACGCTCAGCAAATCTGGACCCGCCTGTGGCGCGTCTTGAATCTTGGAGGCATATTGTGCCTGGCTCAGCAGAACCCTTCATGCTGTCAGCAGCAACAAGATACGTGAACCGTGTCTCTAACGAAAAGAAACAACACCTCTCACTCCAACTTCACATGTAGGTATGGCTACACTGCAGGGTACCAATGTGCAACATTTGCCAAATTTAGCATCAAAACCATCTTGGGAACAGGCCTCGGAGAGAATGTCGCAGGCACTGAACTGCAAGACGATGAGCGTGAGGCAAAGGACCATCACCTTTTGACACGAAAAAGATGTCTGTATGAATGTGTGCACACTCATAGTATATATATATATCTACATAATTATATGTATATATACAATTCATTCATATATGTGTCTTTACTAGATGTATGATATTATATACAGTACAAATGCATGAATGTATATGTTACCTTTTCGGACAGGTTGTGATGAGCATTCACTAAACTGCAAAAGCACCCCGACTCCTTGGTACTTTGCCAAACACACCCGAAAATCACCAAAGCAAACAAACAAAATTCCAAGTATCTGTGGCTCAACATGGGTCCACCCCCAACTTTTGCATGGCATCATCCTTACAAAAACCTCCCCAGAATGACCAACAGATGACCAATTTCCCAGCTTTTTAGAAGTCCCCCAAGTCATCTTCCCCTGCCGAAACCCAGCTCCGGGTTCGACAACTTGTCGAAAGCCAAGGTGCGGCGATGGAGAGCTCAGAGCTGTTCACAATAAAGGTGAAGGCGCAAAAACCCACAAAGGTGGACATGGCCATGTAGGGCCCCTGACGTCAGCTGCGGCCATCTGCTGCTGGTGATGGTGATGCATGGTGTTTCCCAGTGAAGTCTGGTAAAGAACTGGTGCCACATCTTGCCCGGCAAGTATTACATCGCAAAGCTGATCTCCCCAAATCTCCATCATCATTCATGGGGCTTGTCCTTATCATGGGATTCCAATGACTAGTCATGACTTTATCATAATCACCCCCTTATCCTCCCATATCCTCTCAAAAATCATCCAGTTTCAGACCTTGCCAGCCAACCCAGTCACCACATGTCACCACCGTTCCGGCACCTTGCGGAAGCCCATGAAGGGCAACACGTCGCTAACGAGGCCAATGACCGGCTTCACGGCCCAGGGCAGTTTGATGAGACCGCTCAACACCTGTGATCCACGGCATGTCTCACAATGGGGTACCTCTAAGGACCAAGGACTGGTCAATGTTAGTGGTAAATTATCCAATTCTGGTCTCTGGTGCTACACTATTTTAACCAGACCCAAGTTCAGGGATGGGTGGTTGAAGATGAGATGGGGGCATGACAAGTGACTAAATGTGCATCTGATGGGATTTGATTTCTGTTTGGGGGGGATCCGTGACCCATACTATGGGATGAGATGCGGAGGCCCGACAATTGGTTTGCTGTCAATAAGGAAATGACCTTTGTGAAGTGCCAGTATGTGGACACTGGAATCTTGAAGTTTCAGGGGTTGCTTTTACCATCTTCCAGTCCAGCATGTAACACAGGCTGGGTTTTACATATCTATGCAAAACATGACAATGTACCATTTGTTACGGATGTTGAGTGCAACTTAAACACGGAGAGGTCAAGAGATCTTGCGATCTGAGTAACCAACCCTCTGGCTGAATTATGAGACTTCACCAAGCTGAAATAGGGTCATTTGATTTCTTCTTTCTGCATCTCCTTGAAAAAAAGCTACCCCCAAATCATGAAAAATCAGACTCTTTTCGTCCTGAAAGCCATGGTGTTCGGGGATCCCCCCTCTTTTTTAGGACATGGAAACACCCAAGGGATGATCCCACCATGGCCTGACTCTGTGCTGCATCGATGGCAAAGGCTTTGAAGAGGTATGGAATTGCCTTGTTCGTCATGCCTTGGGCGCGTTTGGCAGTTCCAGATCTTTGAACCCATGAGGTAATTGACCTCAAACCCCATTGGTATATGGTCATTCTTCACATGAGAATGACAATTTTGGAGCATACAGCACATTTCAAACACCCCAAGTACCATGTGGTGTGACATATGTGAAGTGTCGAAGGAAGGACCTCTACAGTTTGTCTCCATACGGCATACATTTGCACAGAGTCAAGATCCACTCAGATGATCTCCTTTCAAACTCTCCAAATGCACTGCTTTGAAGGATCTCCAAGACTTCGTTGTCAACCCACGTATTCCCTCAACATTTTGATCGGTAAAGCATCTTGCAGTGTCTCCTTGGCACTGCAATTTCCTGTCACGGTAACCATGTTTCCTAAACGACGTTGGCTGTAAGTCTGCAAACCAAAGCTTGAACTCTAGATAGTACAAAAGCAAAGGGACTAGATGGTACCAAAGGTAGCTTGATTCACTGTTGTAAGAAGTGATAATGTGACATGACCTGGCCCCTTTAAACCTTCATGTTTTCTTCTTTTTGCGACCATGCTGCTGTGAGATAAACCCTTCATCAAATGCTGCACCACCCATAGCATAAAGAGCAACTGCCATCCAAAGATGCGTTCAAGCCTTCTCCTCAGCCGCTGGTGAACGGAGTGCTCAGTGCTCATGGAGTGCTCAAGGTCCCAGGGAAGGTGAGCAGCTGTTGAAGAGTGGCTAAATAGTTCCCTTTTCCTGTAAAACCATCCAGATCATCCAATCTTTTTGGGGTTCCGGTGATCATTTTGAGGCATGGGCATTCTATCATCTTACCTGCAGGGTCCGAAAAACCAAGAGATCTTGGGAAACTTTGGAACCGTTCGTCAAAAGAACCAACCTAGAATGGTTTTGCACATCACCCGTCATCCCCAGATCCGATGGCTGTTGGGCTGGAAAGTTCTTCGGCCCATTTCCATCCATTTCCGTATTGGAAGAATCCAAAAAACCGTGCGCAGGCCCATTTCCAACTGCCAAGGCTCAAGTATCGCGAGTTCCAGAAGGCCAGAGGCCCATAACTTGCTGGAGCATTTAGCAACGCCTGTCATCGGACACACGGGGCAGCGGACGTTGCTTTAGAGGAATTCTGATCATGGCTTGCTGGGTGATCACCATGAAACTTAGTAGGAAAACCTGAGGCCTAACCACGTATCAGCAACTGTCAGTGGGACATTGCCAGTCAATGAGGACAAAGATTCAGCTTGTCAGTTGCTTTGAGTAACGTTCAATCATAGAACAAATGGTCCTCCTAGCCACACCTGGATCCTCAAGTGTGGCTCCAACACCCCTGGGGCTCCACCATTTTTATGCATTTTTCCTAGGTTTTTATTGTTTTTTTGGGGTCCCTGACTTGCCCAATCGCTCCACCAATTAAAGGCATCAAGCGAGCCGGGCACTCGGTGCTCTCTGTTGGACCCTCAAGCTTCGGATCCAACTTCTCTTCATCCCAGTGATTGACCATGTGATCGACCACGCTTCATTCAACGGAGACCCAGGAGCTGAAGATTTTTACGCCAGAGACAGCAATAAAGGGCTGAGATCTACTAAGTGAGATGTATTGATATGTACTGTATTAGTATATGATATGTATTTAATTTGTATATATATATAATTATATATATATACATACGCCACCTCTGATTCACTGATGCGATGACGCTGATATTTGCTGGAAAATCTCAAATAATCAATGTTCAGCTCCTCGATCAGCCCGTCCAACAGCCAAACTCTGAGCCGCTGGACGGCTGCAAATCGATGGCAAGCTGGGTTGATGATACCCTATCAGCGAGCCCCTGGTGTGATCCCGCTTTTCTGGCAATGGAGAAACGTACAACATCTTTCTTGGAACATTTCAGGGAAAGGATTGTAATAACAACCATCTAACTATATCAATACAATTCAATACGTAACATATATAGATAACATGGTGGGCATCCGCATTTTGATGGCTTCATGCGCTACAAATGATGCGGAACCCAAAGCGCCAGTTGAGCACCACCACCATCAGGCCCCGCACCCGCGGCGGCTCACGGGCTCCGGCGCCTCCGGGATGGTCGCATCATTTGGGGAGGGAGTTGTGCTGAAACCCATTGTCGTTAGTAGGGAATGGGAATTTATTATGTTGGTTTAAGTAAATCCATTTGCATAGACCCACTTAATTGATCTTTATTTACTAAAACCATGATGGTCATGTTGGGGGATGGTTTATGGTGGTTTCCCAGATATTTTTTGGGGCCTTCGCAGAGTAGGTTCAAGGGAACATTTGGAGGAAACACCCCATATTTCATATGAACAGCCATGGTTTCCTGTGGATTTTCCAAGTGGTGATCAATATGCTTCCCGTTCACGACAGGGAATCCCATCGGTGGGATGACCAGAACATCTGGTAAACCTCGCAGTTGAACATGGCCATTATTGACAGGTAAGTCATCTATCGATCGATCTATCCATCTAACTATCTGTCTATCTATCGCCAGTAGAAAATGGGGAATAATAGTAGACAATGCGGTTTGGGAGCACCCACTGTTCACACACTTCTCATATGATAAATGTCTGGGTACAGTGATGTGTTTATCTACCTTTTATTTCCTGAATACGGATCAACTGCCAACATCTTGAACGATTTCTGCCGCCCAAACAGTCCGTGCCTCAAGTAAGCAGCGATAGGTCAACGACATCTGGCTGTTGAATGCTGTCAATCTGGAAGTGGCACAACCGGCCTCTGCCACAATCCAAGGATGCGAAACAAAGCCTTTAGTTCTGTGGTGTCTATTTGCCAGGATTTGATGAATTACTTCATCCACAAAGTATGTTTGCATCCAACCATGACTTTATCTTCGTTGTCCAGTGTCGAACAGTTTGTAGCCGTGTCATGTCAAAATGGCTCCTGCCAGAAACCTCTGGTGAATGGAAAACTGCAGCGACTGGGCACATGCCAAACTTTTGTGGTCAAAACTAGTTCCATCATGTTCCACCATTCTTTTCAGCTGACCAGCTTACATGAAGCCAAACTCATATCTTTCCCATCAAAATGATCCTTGGTGAAGCAACTAGCGGGAACTACGTAAGCATCACCTGAAGTGGCCTACAACACGAACTCCTCAAAGATCCGTGCTTTTTACGCGGGCCATGACTCACACTGCCGGAGCGGTGCTCTAAATGCCGCCAAGAAATTGATGGCAAGACCACAGCGCAGCAGCTGAAATCCACAAATATCCATAGTTTGCATGGCATCAAAGAAAATGTGCGACTGAAGTTAGGCAAATACAGGCAGCCAAAAGATAGGATTGAAATGGATTGAACTTGGATACTGATCCCTCTCAAACACGTGTCTGCATGTTTCAGGAAGAACAGCAAAACATATACTCAGCTCAGCATATCCGGAACCGTATAGTATAGCTGCAAAACAAAGAAAGATCCAAAAAATCAAACATGCATCATTTATAGGACGGTCGGCTTTGATCCCAAAGTACGTAGACATCAAGGTGCCGTAGTTTCCTCTGATCCTGAGTTGACTTCAGTCAAGGCATCAGTAGCATCCGAGGCTGCGAGCGCTGTTAAAACAAAGATCTGCAGAAAGATGAAGTGGTGCTGCTATCTCCATCTTCGTACATGGCAAATGGGCAAAGAAGCAGGAGAGGAACTTGCTAAATGCAGTCACAGACTGTGTATCCTTGTGAATTGTGCGACTCAATATCCAAACTCCAAATTGAAAGCAGGTGCAGGTGCAACTCCGGAAGTCAAACTTTGAGCCTCGTCACTTGCGCAATTTTTCTTGGAGACTCTCCCAAGTGTCTTCCAGCTTCCAAGCCCATGGATATACTACACGCATGCAGAAAAGCTTTGCTTGCATCTGCCTGATCGTTCTGAGATATCTCCCTGCTGCACTTGCGACTGGCGCAACTGGCAGCTTACGACCAGCCCCAGCTGCAGCCCAAAAGCTGTGTGCAGCTGTCGCTGAAGTTGGAGACACACCCGCATGAGGCATCAGGATTCCTTCCATTATGTCCTATTGAACAAATCTAATATATCACAGTATCGTACAACATTTAAAATATATGAACTTTTCCCATCCTATTTGTCAATCAACTGGCTGCACCACCCATTGTGGGCTACTAGCCAATCAAATTGTCAGGTCCTCATATCCACATACACACACATATATGTATATATATATATATACAATCTATATACAAACTGCTACCGTCCTTACAATCATGACTATTATTGTTACTATGATCATTATTGTTAACACTGCGATCGTCATTACTGTTATAATGTTTGCTGCTACTAGTATGTGTATATATAATACATATATATATATGTATATATATATATGTATATATATATGTATATATATATGTATATATATATATATATACATACGTTACATGTATAGCATATAACAACTTCGACCTCGCGCAGGCGAGGCCAGGCCAGTGCGCGCTTTTTCAGAGGCCAGGCTCTAGAGGCCCTTGGAAGCTCCGCGGCCCTTGAGTTTGGATCGAATCAGGTCCACCGTCCACTTCATGTTCAAGAAGATGAAGACGCACTGGGCAGGATGGGATGACATGGGATGACATGGGATGACATGGGATGTTTTTGAGATGGAAGGGGATGTGGGATGTTGGGGAGGATGGGATGAGCTTTGGGAAGTCTGGGATGTGCAATTATTGGGATGGGATGTTGGAAGGTGGAATGGTCCGTGGTGGTCGTCTTGGCCCGACTTTAAAGTTTCTGAAAAATGAAGAGCTACACTGATGCAGATGAGACTGGTGGAGTTGCCAATTCGGGTTTAAAAAAATGTACGAGATCTCAGACCACATTGCTTTGTGTTTGGCATGTGATGCCCAAGAAAACCTTGCATGAATACACGGAACATCACAGAACAATCCCCGTTTCTTGGTTTGCTTCCATATTCATTCAGTTGTTCATCAACATCATGGAACATCACGGTCCCTCCTTTTATTTCCTTTTCGAGGTCCCTGGAATCAGTCGTGGCCCGCCTGCATGAGGGGAGTGATCGCAATGAGGTTCAAAGGAGTGCCGACCCGATTGGACTCTTTGATCCACTCCTGACCAGTGCAGCATGCGGAGGTGCAGCTACTTGAAACGCTGCATCTTGTTCCAGAAACAACTTCGGGCTGGGTGACAACCCACCCACATTAAGTGATGATCAGTATAAAACACTGATCTGTTGAATACGGGTTGAACGTTTGCCCAATGTAAAGCGACTTATTTCAAAACTCAAAATAGGATCCTCTTTATGCCTCAAAGACTCAGCACACTCCAACTGATCTGTTTATATCACCTGGCTCAAGTCGCTTTTCAGACATCGATCTGAGTGCTTCACACGTGTAATCACGATCAGCAGGTAGGGATAAATCACCAAGCGGATCACAAACCTGCAGAAACATCGCCAGTGGACCGTGCGGATCATCATTGAGCCTTTCCCTTTTGCAGACTTCGGCTACAGCATGGCACCTCTTTGCAAAGTCAAAGTCCGTAAATGGGCTTGGCTCAAGAATAGGGTACTGTTTTGGATCCAACAAAAATGATGATCTTTGCTTTTTTTAAATTGAACCATTCTTTATTTTTTTAAGTAAATATTTCTGAACCAAATGGATAAACTTCCAGAAACTTCCAGTGCAGCTTCCCCACCAGGAGAGGTAGAAACAACCAGAGATGGTTGCGGTTCGAATTGACCTGAAGTGCACACAGCCAAATGTCAGATGGCAATGATACCAAGGGAACATTGGCGAAAGGAATTGGACATGTTTCAACCAAACATCCTAGCTGTAGGCTGTGGCTGACAGTAATCATTTTAATCTTACGAATAAATGTAATGAATGAACATCTGATGGGAATGGTTAGTGAGATTTAGTGAGGAAAAATCTTTTGGAAACCATCCTTTACCAGTACATGTAGGCAAGACGTCGCATATTGATCCGATTCTGTGAAAATGCTGACCATGACTGGCACTATGACCTTTACCAAGGTCACGAGTTGCGATGATGACTTGTGACTTACCATGAATTACAATTAAGAGTATGATACATCATGGTGATCATAATGACAATGATGAGGAGAATGATCACCATCATGACAATAACGAGGATAATGACAATAGTGACACTCAGTATCATGATTACTACAATAATTGCTCACACAAACACACACAGAAATGGGATATATTGTAATCAGAAGCAACTACCAAAAACCATGGATTGAACAAACAATATGTGGATTTCAGAAGCACGAATTGGGATTTGAGCAACACACATTTTCACATGCCCCAAAAATTGGGTCTGAGCCAAGAAAAAAACTGGAGTCTTAAAACCAACAGAAAAGGAGAGTTTGGACACCCAAATTGGGAACTATGCAAATATCAGGTTTCAACTCACAATTACGATGATCAGCATTATTTTGTTGTTCACGGAGTCAATACAGGAGGGTATGTCTCAAAATGGGGTACCAAAAAAAGGCTGGGTTTTACATTTTGACCCACAACCATGCAATTAATTCTACTGGGCTATGTGCCACATATGTACAGATGCCGTGCGCATATGCAAATATAATATTTGAATATATTTGATATACTAATAATATCTAACGATATGATAGATGGAAAGGTGCATATGATACTATGTATATCATATGTACTCATAGTGTCATAAAACAGGCCGGTTCCTGCAGATCCAAAGTGTCAATAAGTCAAGCACGCTCTCAAGAATCCAGCCGAACCGAGTATGCCATTGACATATTTCTACAGATGTCATCACAGAACCACACTCAATGGAGTCGTTCATGATAAGCTTTACAAGAAACACTAGTTTTTGACCCGACATGTATACATATATGTATATGTATATATATACACACTATATATATGTATAAGATATAGTATAATATAAAATACTATAATGTCATATATAATCTAATATAGTACAATATAATACAATAAACCATAATATATTATATAATCATATAATATAATATGACATGATATGATATATCATATAATATGACATACTATGATAAAATATGATAAAATATAATATAATATAATACAATAGACTATAATATAATATAGTATAATACAATACAATACATTACAATACAATACAGTATAGTATAATATAATACAATAAACCATAATATCATATAATATCATATAATATCATATAATATCATATAATATCATATAATATCATATATATTATTTGTTATATAATATAATATAACATAATGAAATATGATAAACTATAATAAAGTATAATCTAATACAATCGAATATAAAATGATATAATATAGTATAATCTAATCTAATCTAATATAATATAAATTAAATATCTGCCTGCAAATTTAAATTCACGTAACCAAATTCTAGAACACACCTGATTTGTTCTGTCATTTCCAATTGTTTTCTTGGGTATTAACCAGATTTCTGGTGAAGTAAGTTAAAATTGCTATATATATATAGATTCTCCACATGCCTTCTGGAGACCCAAAGAACCACCATGACATGATCACAGCTTTTTGGTCCCAAGGCCTATGCCCACGGACTCAGCAGATCCGAGACTGATAAGCAAACAACATGAGAATGTAAGGGAAGATGGTTCACCTGACACACATGCAAATCAGCCAGCAGGACATTGTCAATTTGGCACTATCATGAACCTAGATGTACGTAAACTGATCTCGGACTGTGGAGCTGTCACCACCAAAGTCTGGATTGCCCCAAGTCACCACAGTTCCATCTGCCAGAATTGCGGCAAAAGCTCGTTCTGTGCCACAGATCTGCTGCACATTCCTGAGCTGATCTCGCACTCTGGAGCTGTCACCACCAAAGTCTGGATTGCCCCAAGTCACCACAGTTCCATCTGCCAAAATGGCGGCAAAAGCTCGTTCTGTGCCACAGATCTGTTGCACATTCCTGAGCTGAGCTCGGACGCTGGAGCTGTCACCACCGCAGTCTCGATCGCCCCAAGTCACGACAGTTCCATCTGCCAGAATTGCAGCAAAAGAGCGTCCTGTGCCACAGATCTGCTGAACATTCCTGAGCTGAGCTCGCACTCTGGACCCGCCCCTGGACCCGCCACCACCATACTGCGGAGCGCCCCACGTCACCACACTTCCAGCTGCCAGAATTGCAGCAAAAGCTCGTTCCGTGCCACGGATCTGCTGAACATTCCTGAGCTGATCTCGCACTCTGGAGCTGTCACCACCAGAGTGTTGATAGCCTCAAGTCACCACAGTTCCATCTGCCAGAATTGCAGCAAAAGCTCGTTCTGTGCCACAGATCTGCTGAACATTCCTGAGCTGAGCTCGGACCCTAGAGCTGTCACCACCAGAGTCTGGAATGCCCCAAGTCACCACAGTTCCATCTGCCAAAATGGCGGCAAAAGCCAGGTCTGTGCCACAGATCTGCTGCACATTCCTGAGCTGATCTCGCACTCTGGAGCTGTCACCACCAAATCGTGGATCGCCCCAAGTCACCACAGTTCCATCTGCCAGAATTGCAGCAAAAGCTCGTCCTGTGCCACAGATCTGCTGAACATTCCTGAGCTGAGCTCGCACTCTGTTGCTGTCAGCACCAAAGTGTTGATGGCCCCAAGTCACCACTCTGCCTCCAGCACTCCACAATGCAAGCGCACCCCGAGTTGCAGCTATTTTTGGCTTCTGTGCAACAGCAGTAAGGGTGTCTCCATCCTGAAGCCCAGAAAGTCGAAGACTGTCTGTTGGATCCAAAAGACGTCCATCAGGGGCTACAAGTCTCAGGAAAGGTTGCCCCAAAGACTGTTGCGCAGCGATTTTCAAGTCAACAACGGTACCAGACTGCGTGACCGCTACGGTTTCACACCGTCCACTTGGTAAGGACACTTCAAGTTCGATGGACTCTTTTGCCACCTGACCGTTCACGGCTTTGCGCTTCATCGCACAAAGGTGTCCCAGCAGCTGAACAAATCTAAATGGGGAAACCAATTGTGTTTTTGGAAACAGTGGTATTTTCGCCATGATCCTCGTTTTTATGTTTTTGTTTATGTGTATTTATATATACATATATATGTATATACGAGTCTTTAGTCAATTATACACATCTACTCTGACATACCAATGGATTGAATTATTTAACAATTCCTTGGATGCTACAACCATGAAAGCAAATGCCGGTCTTGGATCCCATTGGACTGGCGAGCGGCAATTGTCACCTACAATGGCTTCCAAAATTCAACGACTTGAGCCTCAAGGTCATTTTTTCCAACATTAGCCATGATCTTGTCCAAAAAGTAAGGTATCCCATTCCATCCAATGGTTGAAAACACTGATTTCCTAATTCAAGGTGCAATTCTGGAGCATCAGCTCTCAAGAACCATCAGTTGATTTGGTGAATCTGTCTGCTCCACTGCTCTGAAAAGCCTCTGAACTTGGATCACAAGAAATTGTACATGCTACTGGGGATAGCAACGAACCATTATTATGGGGATATCATAGCACATGATATTCCATGGGTATATAATTGGATACCACCAAAAAACTGAGAGTTTGTGCCAAAACAGGGTACCACGCTTGGATCCATTGGTTTGACATCTCCATTGTAGATATCTCAGAATATCATCAGCAACTCATCAACTCTTACTACCAATCTATGTCCCACCTCTCAATGATGATCATAAGACAACAGGCTGTAAGATCAACTTGGCGCAGGAACTTCCAGAACGTGACACCCGTCGTGAACCTCGGCAGGAACGTTCTATGGAGAACCATAGAGCGGCCGGGAAGGGTATGAAGCAAAGGCATGGTGCAGGTACTGGTCAACATCCAAATTGAACAATGATTAAGCAGGAACACCACTATATATATATTATATGTATTATACATATGTATGTATCACTGCTAATATATGTATATGTCAATTTTCAAACTTAAATTTGAACTGTGTAGAATAACAGGATTCTTTCTTAGTTCTCTTTTCACATTGCCTTTTGGGGATTAGCATTGTTAACAAGCAACTCAACTTTTTCAAGTGATGCTAGACCTGCACCATTCAATGGGGAAATGTAATACACATGGTCAAATCAGTGGGTCAGCAACTCTCTTGACCCATACCCATTTCCACTATGTGCAGCGGAGGTATTGTAAAGGGAGGTAAAATTAAGAGGTAGACGAGGTAAATACCATTAGTGTTCATTGAAGTTCTAAAGATTGTAAAGGGGAGGCTCTGGAAGCCTTTGTGCCCTCTTGAATCTGTGCGCTGCAGCTCCGCTCTGGCTGCTTGGATTCCGAACATACGATCGCCGCGCTTGTTCAAGGCTCTGCGCGCAATGAGAAACCAGGTGTTTACCTGATCATCTGCAGGCTTGTGCAGAACTTCTGAGCACTTGTGAGGGACAAATCGTTGGGTTTGCATCCTCCGGGTGCACTGTAGTTTCCAAATGTTGTCTGCTATCCAACTAGATCATAAACTTCAAGTGAATGTTCCAAACATACATTTCCCCTTGCCAAAACATGCCAAAACATGCCAACACCACCCAATTTTATTGGGGTACAGCACCCAAAAAAAATCCACAAGCTCTTCCACCTCACCCAGCGTTGCCTCAACGATCATGCAAGCACCCATCAGCCAGCCATGCTCTGGCCGAAGCTTTGGAATGAAAATGTATCCTGTGCTCCATGGAGCCGGGTGGTTGATCATATCAACGCGGGAGAAAACATAGATACCACATGATACCATGGGATATAAAGCATCAAACATGGGATGAAATATGATGAAATGCTGTTCCAGCCAAGCGACAATTCATGTCACGGCTTTACCGCCTTTTGATGTAGCTTCCACTTGTTCACCCCTCAAAATGATCCCCACTTTTTGCGTGAATCGTTCCAAAGAAGGATGAACAAGAAATATGTATACATATAATATTCTTGAAATCACCAAAGAAAAGGGGGATTAATGAAACAGGGGACATGGCCATGGCTAGAATCTGTTTTGTCACGGACTTTCATTATATAAATTTGGATAAATTTGTTATAAGTTGGCCAGTTTGGGTACTGAGCCAATCATGCAATAAGCCATTGAATTGGGATCAGAGCATCGTTGAGTTTCCTTTTGGCCAGTTCCCAGTCGCAGCCCAGTCCTACAGTCGCCAAGTGATGCTTCAAAATGACACCAGGCGACCTTGGTTGGACAGCAAAAACTCGAGTCCATGTTGGGTTTGCACAGACAACTAGGGGGATAAATGACCAACATCAACCATCCCAGAAATCACACATGATAGCATCAACACATTTTCTTCTTGAAACGGAGCGAAATTAATCAGCATCTTGTCAATAACGGGAGGTCATTTGTCCAGCTGAAAATAGCCCAGCCAAATGCTCCCACTGAGCGCGAAGCTTCACACAATCTGGCAGAACGATGACCCAAATAATGTCCTGAGCACGTGCTATCTCTTCCGAAGATTTGGGTCATTGTAATGTCATGATTTTGCTGAAAAGGAAGCATAGCCAAGGAATTTTTCTGCCAGTTACAAGGATTGCAAGGACCGGGTCCGCGTGTTGCAGAAAGAATCGGAACGAAAGGGACATCAAAGATTGTTGGTGTCAAGTTCAGACCAGATTCGGACCCACAATTTGAAGTGGTTCTGGTGTGTTTGAAAATGGGGTACACCTTTAAATGGCAACTAGAAAATTGGGACAATCATGATAATTCAACCGTCAAGGCTAGGGGGGTACATGGGGATTTCATCCAAGAAGTCCCGTCTTTCTCCACTTTTTCTTGATCCGAGGTTCCAAGATAAAGTAGGCCAAGGTTGTCCACCAGAATTCCTGAAACACCTGCGCAGCTTGCTTCCTCCGTTCGGCCTGGCCTTTAATTCGGCCTTTGTTCGGGGGTTAAAACTTACCATCTATGTACTGGGATGATCAGAATCCATGAGCCGGAACCCCCCTGACCAACATTCTTTTGGATTCTTTTGGCATATTTCCCCAAGTCTTTTCCATGCCATGGGAGATTCTACTTCCATGCTCCGGCGGATTTTACTACCATAAAACCATTCAGGAACCATATAAAACCATATAAAAAACGGAGATGGCACCCATCATCTGTGGGATCGTCCATTGGTTACTATAGCTATCCCACTATTTCGGGGATTTGCCCACAGAGGTCTTTGGCACTTTCCCCCCCGGCCTCTCCGTGCCACATCCCCACCACGGACTTCTCCCTGGGGCTGGGATGGTGATGGTGATGGTGATGGTGATGGTGATGGTGATGGTGATGGTGATGGTTGTGGTGATGGTGATGGTGATGGTGATGGTGATGGTGATGGTGATGGTGATGGTGATGGTGATGGTGGTGATGATGATGATGATGATGATGATGATGGTGATGGTGATGGTGATGGTGATGGTGATCGTGATGCTGCTGCTGCTGCTGCTGCTGATGATGATGATGATGATGATGATGATGAAGATGAAGGAAATACAATAAGGAATAAATGAACATTGTTTACATACTCGTATACGCATATACATATAATATATAGTACTAACAATAGTGATAGTCATGATAATGATGATAATAAATAATGATAATAATAGATGATAATAGCAATAATGACATTACTCGCGCTAATACGACCAGGATAGAATAATCACAAATCAAGAATGAACATGATACGAGTAGTGAGTAGTGACAAATACCTTGTACATACACAATATATGTATTATTATGTATTATATATACATCTATGTATTGCATCCTGCCCCTGAGCCCAACTGATTCTTGGTAACACCCCAAATTGACTCTAGTCAGACCCGAGAGGAGCTGAACCCACTTGCAAGTAGGTTCATCCTTACCCATGCACAGCATCTCAACAGGCAAGACACAGGATGGTATTCTTTAACAGGCTCACTGAAAAGGTGACACCTTAGCATTCGGCAGTGTCACTAGGACAACCTTGAGGACCTCCAAACAGAAGCCTGATACCTGTCCAGATGGCAAGTGAACACTCGGCTTCCTGAAAAGATTTGACACATTTTACCACTGGAGCTCGTTGTTTTATTTTAACCGCAAAGACTCTTCGTGCAGCGAGTCCAAGTTCGTAGTTGGCTCCTAAGACCTCTTATGACCTGGGGCCCTCTGAGAACGCCACAACACCAGTTCCGCAAATTCAAATAAATGACCTGCAGTCGCAACATCCAAAGGCTTGGTGGCTGAGTTAATCGGAATGATCATCCTGGGCTTGGATATCTGAAGCTCTGCTGCCAAACTTGACCAAGACCACGGACATCCAATGGCATGTCCAGCAGTTGACACAAGCGGCTTCTGAAATTACCCTTGGGGAGGCGAAGCTGTGTCAGAGACCTTGTCATGCTCGTTCTTCTGAGGAGTGGGAACTAATATACTAAGATAGATCAAACAGTATGTTCGAAGGCAAATTGAAAAGGCTTCAAAAACAGCACATTGCTTAATCTTCCATCTGCCAGCTTTTGCAACATGGAAGAAGCAACGACATCGCCCTTCATTCCACCCTCAGTGAAGGCCAAGAAAACCCGAGTCGATTGTACTTTGAGGTCCCCCAAAGTTCATCTGCTGGGCTTGGAGATGGATGTCACCCCCCCCATTCCTATGGTGATACAAGTCATCCCCTCATTCCTATAGTGCTATAAGATGCTATAAGTATTTAATTTCAACATCCCATCCCATTCTCATACTATTTTCAGACAGTATATTATCTCTTCATTTCCTTCAAAAATCAGCAGAAGTGGAGTGACTCGGCGTCCCAACAGGCAAGAGAGCAACGAGATTGAACCTCAAAGGATCCGCGGCTTCAACGGGGCCTTTTCATGGAGAGCTATCAACCAAGCAGCCAACCAATTTCAGGGTCAGTGCTGTGATGTATCATTAATCTGCAAAAATCCTTAACTCTATAACGAAGCCATTTCGATCCCCTCTCTGGGAGTATCCTACACATTCCTATAAACTAAACCCATTGCACACCCAAAGAACTCCGTCACCCTGGGCACGCAGGCCAATCGTGCATGTCTCTGGCGAGGTTGGAGTCTTGACGGAGGGGCCCCAGCATTCGAAAAGCCTCCGGCAGTTTCGATATCACCATGATATCACCCAACTTTTGGGGTACCCAGAACCCATTGCCCAGAGGAGGGCGCTCAGAACTGAGGCTAAAAATGCCGAAAATCGGCTTCTGCTTCAGGATGGAACATCTTCAAGTTGTGCCAAATTAAACGCGTCAAAAGACTGCACTCGCCAATACACCTTGACAAGCTTGACAAGCTTGACAACCTATCAACAAATCAGTCTGGATTCTGCCTAAAATGGCCTAAAACAGCTGATGAAGCATAATGTCCCTGGACCCCACGAAACAACCAACCCCCTGGAGACTTCCCAGGCTGCCCAACCCTGCCTCGTCAATATGGAAGTGGTCTTCGATCAGGCTCTTCGCCTGCAGGGCTGCGAGTACCGGAGCCAGGTAGCAGTGGACATGGCTTGCAGCGAATGCCAAGCATCTTCGCTGAACAAACAAACTCTACGGTTTACTGATATCTACTGATGTTTGCTGCTTCACCCTGCCCAAAGAAACTTCCCTGCGAAGTTTTTGGGACGGTTCTTTCACACTACATCAACCCAAGACTGGGCACTCATCTCAAGCTTCCAAGACTTCTCATTGTGACCCCACTGAAGGTGGTCATTGGCCATGCCAAACTCATTTGGAGTGGCCCTTCCCGTGGGAATTCAGATTGGTTGTTATAGCTTACAACTTGGTAAAATAAGCCAGTCTCGAAACGTGACATGGCTTGTCTCAAACATGGGATATACCATGATATACCCAAATTTGACCACATTCATCACAATTTTCCCTACAAACATCTACAAACACATGCCGTTTCAAGGTATCCCCCCCTTTCTGTAAGACACATCTGAGGTTCGACCACGGCACCCCGGCCTGTCTCAAGGTTCGTTCGGCCGCCTTGGTGGCCTGCATGGTAGATCTGCGTGGCTCAAGCTTTGCTTTCCCATCACTTTACCAATATTTACCTACCAGTCTTATCATGTTTTTCTATTTTTTTTGGTTTTCATTTTGTTTCCATGCTTTTTACATCTTTTTACTAGACTATATATATATATATATACTTTTTTCCCCACCATTTCTTCTTCGTAAATTTTTCCGTGGGCTGCTCCCTGCGGTTCACCGTCACAGGCGCCATGGCCTCACTCATCGACTCTTCGGCGGCCTGGCTCCAAGGGTTTTCTCAAAAAACCCTTGGAACATTAGATGGACCAGTGACTATCCATTGAAAAAAACATCTAAAAATTCTATCCCAAAATTGGAGACTTGGTGGAACCTACACACAGATTTGAAGACCAGTTGAAGCATGTTGAAACCGATTGGATGCTCCAATCGGTGACATTTGAAAATTGGATTTACACATTTTCTCTTGGATAGAAACTGCATCAAATATCTGATACACACCAAAATCACCTCTCGCCACAGGGGACCACAAAAAAGAGCATCTGCACATCCCTTTCCTGTATGAGGTCAAACTGTAGAATACGAGTCTTACACCCAAAGTTTGATTCCTTCATCCTGCCATCCAAAGATCTCCCAAAATTTCCCAAGAATTTCTGCACCTCCTGAATCTCCTCACCCAAAAGTGTGGTGAATTCAGCGAAGGTTTGCCGTCTCCTGGAGGGCGCCGGAAAACTCGGATCCTCAGTTGGACTTTTTTGGTCTTTTGGGGATATGGATATACCACCAACTGCACTGCTGTGAGACACAATATCATGCATTATCCCTATGATTATCCCATTATATCATACAATATCCCATCATTCCCACGTAAAAAATCCCCATTGTAGTCTCATAGAACCACCGTTCTGGAATATTATGGGGATAATCTTGGGATCTTCATGGATATTATGATATAAAATATCACTAGTATTACTATATCTTGATATTCATCATATTGGGATAATATTGGGATAATATTGGAATATTATGTGATATGATGTGTTCCAGTGGACTGAACATGCTATATAGCTATCTATAGCCATCTATAGCCTATTTCAGATTTTCTGCTGGCTTCTCCTCGAGCTCGTTTCAGCTGCCTCCAGCACCGCATTGGACTCCTGACCGTCTCCCCAGACATGGAGGTTTCGTTCGCTGGGAAAATCATCGAAACATGGTGGAATTTCCAGCCATGTTTGATTACTGGAGGGTAGATGAACACATCTGGAAAGCATAAAAATTGTGCAAGTAATAAGTAATAACTTTAGATGCCACTTGGAGACATCATCCACACCGCGGGATCTCAGCTGTTTGCATCATTTTGTTCTGTTTTTACAGAGAAGATCTTGCTGCAGATCCTATCCCATCATCCACTCCACTCAGCTCAAGTCTGATGTGAAGACTGGATGGTAGCACCTTCAGCCCCTTCCCCAATACGCCACGGCCGGTACCTGCAACACACGCTCCAGCGGTCCCTGCGTTGCGGCAAGCGGGATGATCATCCCAGGGCTCCCCATGAATCATAGTATTGTTGGTCAGGGATGATATAATAATTAATGATACATACCCTTCAGACATCAAACATGACACATTCGTAAATCCCCGAACGAGATGCTGGTTTTTATGGGACAATGAGCTATACATGGGGAGGGGTTTCCATTGCCATGTTTGATTACCAAAGCATATACATACCAAAAATATCAACATCAACATGAACATCAATTATCAATGCAACATTTTCACCATCACACCTTGCCACTGTCAAAGCAACCGCACAGCCGGGATAGCAGCCTTCACCGCTGTCGGGGTCAGATCATCTGCTTGAGCCGCCTGGGCGGGGTAGGATCCACTTCCATATCTTCCATTGGAGAGGGGACAACTGCGTGGAAACCAAAGACGCCATGAAACCTAGCCCCCTATTATCAACACGGGATGATCCATTCGGTGGATAATCTGGTCCCAGTTCAGCACGAGACCAACACCAGTCACACCCTGGGTACTGGCAGAACACAAGAGAACTTTCAAGCTCGTCTATGAAACTTGCCTGGGTATCCGACATTCAGATCTTACAAAACCACCAAAACATGCATGAAGGTGAGTTTTCCACCATTTTCCCACCATTTTCCCATGATGAAAACTGCACCTCATTGGCCTCCATGGCCGCTGCAACGGCTCGCCGGGCAGCCGAGACCTGGGGGGCCCCATGGTGATTTCCGTTGGATCTCCAAAGAAACTGAAGATCCTGGTTTTTTCATGGGGTTTTCATGGGGATTGAATGGAAAAATCATGAAAAATCCTAGTTTCTGTCAAACGTGGCAACTGAAGATCCTAGTTTTAATGTGTTTGAATGGGAAAATCATCGAACTAAATGGTGGATTTTCCAGCAAGCCATGTTTGAGTACCGGAGGGTAACCAGGATGATCCCACTTAGGATCGCTTGGGATGATGATTCCACTTAGCCATTGGGGTTTGTCTGAGAATTTGGGGAAAGACCTGCGCAACCTATTGGTCAATCAGGATTTTCTCTATATGTTAAACACAACTATGGAAAAAACACAAAAAATTAAACACATCAAATCATCAAACGATGAGTCAATGATAGTCAATGGGCAATTTTTCATAGCTGTGTGAAACTACTAGAGGGCATAAGCATTGGGAAACATGAGTGCGAATTGTAAACCATTGGGAATAACCATTTGGAATCATCAATTCGGTAATAAGTATAATTCTCATTAACATTTGGAATTGAATGCAACATATCATTGCGAATAGCGAGTTGGGAATTTAATTGTTGGGAATATTTTTATTGGTATAAGTGGGTATATCACGTAGAATAATTCGGTCTACTTGTTGGGTATGGTTTTCTGGCTGAGTTGTACAAATGCGTCTTCTAGCATTCTAGCATAAGTCTTCCAGAAGCATTGACAACAAAGTCAAACATCATCAGGGATCACCAGACACCATCAGAAATCAAACAAACAGCTGCCGCGATGTCTAAGCTTTGCACGAGCTTATGATCCATCATGCTTGTCCCCTGGCAGCAAATCGAATCTGCTCAAGGCACAATTGCCCCATGGCCAACGTGTAACTGTTTGTGCGTTTCGGGTTCGAACCATCGAGTTTTCTGGGAGAATTTTGACCCGTGCAAAGCTGGATCAGCCTCAGAATGCTGGATCAGCCTCAGAATGCTGGACGACTTCCCTTCGGATGAGTATGCAGTAAGAATGACTTCTTACACGGTCTATTGTCTTACATTCCTTCGTTGCGGCTGAATCAACTTCCATTGTAACTTTACTTTGTCAAATATTCAACCTGGGCTGAAAAACAACTTGCTTCAAGTCACACAGTAACCAATGCAACCCCCACCACATGCAACGTAACGCCTGTGTCATCCTTGCCGTTCACTGGAAAAATGGCGGTCAGCCGCGCAGATGTTTATGTAGTGATTCCCTGTGAATCGTCAAGTCTTCATGTGGCTTGGTATACAGTACTGATTGAAAGAAGTGGACCTTGGCATTGTCAAACAGTACATTCAATACCACTTACGTAACTATATGTAATTAACTATGTAATACAACACATGTATATATATATATATATAATGTAAATGTACTATTATTGATACCATTTATCCTGTAATAACGTGTGATCAATCTCTAAACAAGGCGTCGCCCCAATGGCTTCGCTAGAATATTCCTGTCGTCTCATCTTGTTGCAAAAAACACAAGTGGTTGGAAAGCACCCAAAGGTGACGTATATACAAGCAAATGTATCCATCTGCTTTGTGTTTTTACATTGACCATCCCCTGATATCATTCACAATGGCCAGTGGTTGCCAGTAGGTAGTTGGATTTCTTGATGGAGCTGGTGTTCCTGCAAATTGTGCATGTTTCCTATGCTTGAGAAATAAGGCCAAAGAGGAATTGATGAAAGGCTTAGCAGCCCACTATTACAACATGAAGTGGTAACAACGAGACATCAACGAGACATCAACGAAACGAGAGATCAACGATATTAGCCAATGCATGCGGCAGGCACGGAGCTCAATCAATTTGAACACGAGAACTGAAATTTGAAAAGAGTAAGAAACTCCAAAGCATGTACAAATGCATACAATTGTATACAATTGTATAAAGGTTTTGATCTTGCTCCCAAGTAATATATGTATGATCTACATATGCGTTTTATCCCATAATTTAGATGGTCAAACATTATCCTACGTATGTAATCAGAAACAGCGATGTATGACTTTGCAGAACGGGATGACACGTTGAAAAATCCCTCCCTGCAGCTACTATGGAGAAGGTATTCGTGGGTAAATCATGTTGACAACAATAATAGTCATAGAAGGCAGCCGTGATTCCGACAAGGCCGTTCCACTATGCTGGTTGATTCATGATATGAATGGGGATTCCCAGAATGCATGATGTGAATCCTCAATGGGTAGAATAAGCCTCGAACCAATCATCAACCAAAAGGGGTTTGTTGATTCACCAACTCAGACTTTGCTTGGTCGGGTCCGAAATTCTGATCATAGCTATGTACCTTTGGGGTATTCTTTCTGCCCCTGGATGCAGCCCAGGTGAACCAGGACCTGCACGCATGGCTCTAGGCCCTAGAAAGTTCATGTTTCTTCATTCTGGAAACCTGGCGCAAAAATAGAAGTCATTTTTCCAATTTCGCAAATCTGGGCAAAATTGTAAGTTCAACATTTTCCCTTCTGTTTTCGTGTTCTAGTTTAGTTCTGACAATCTGGTCAATTCATGTTAGATGTGAAAATTTCGTTTTCCGAAATACCAAGATTCCAAACAACCGCTCTTCAAAAATGATAGCCCCAAAAAAGAAACTAAAAAAGCAGAAAAAAAAACATAATGCATTTTCGGAATGAACCAAGAATAAATAGAAATTCAATGATACTAAAAAAACATGTTTCAAATTTTAGATTTTTTTAGTATAAATCAGAACCAGCCCAGCGAGGGCACTTGCAAGTCTAGGGCAAGGCGCTATCGGATAGAAATACCCCACAATCGGATGGCTACATCATGTCTTCAACGTAATCAAACACCACTCAACAACTTAGGATCCTCCTTGGATTTTGTTGACAAATAAGACAACGTTTCATTCCTTCTCCCCCGCCCCTTGTTGTTTTCGCTCTGCTGGCTGCAGCTTCGGTAGCACCTCGGTTCCATGGAACTCGCTGTGGTCAATGAGATCATTGATCTTTGAAGTGTTTGAAGTCTAGCAGAATTGGGATTTGAACTAGGCTCTATGGTGCTGTATGGATCCTTTCCTGCAAAATATCAGATGTACAAAGCCACAATTAAAAACACACCTTCGCTTGTACGACACCTCTGAGTTGTTGCGGCTACCATGACATGGGGATCCTCATCCCTCAACAGGTACCATCTCTGAAACCACAATCCCAAGGTGCAACCGACAAGTTGCAAACCATTTTGATAGGTATAAATGGGTCTGTTTGACAATACGGACACAGGAAACAAAACACTGGCATTGTAGTACTTTTATAGCCTTTGATAGGAACGACCCGGATTTAACGTGGTGATTATCCCAATGTGAACTGGTCTCAACATGGTGATTAGTGCAATGGATTTAGGTTCTTTACCAAACATGTTCAGACCATTTCAGACCCATCTCAGAAGCCGACCCTCTTCACCACGGACCTGGCAGCCCTTTTTCACATTGCAAAAGGCTGGGGGTTCTAAAACCCTGGGATCCTTGACTCGGAAAAGCACCTCAAATTAGGCGCGAGCCAGATGTTAATAAACAAAAATCAAAGGACGACGGGGATTTCCCGACCTTTTCCCGAAGCACCCGAACCACAGGGTTCAGGTAGAAGTGACCGTTCTAGAGCCATGATAGCCATGAGAAATCAGATGCTGGAGCAATGATGTGAAAAAACAATCATCATCAGCCCCACTTTTGGTGGTTGTATCCACTCCTACTGTTTTTGGTAAATCATGGCGCTATGCACAGTGGTCCAAGCACCAGCTTCGTCGCAGCTGGTGCACCAAGCAGCAAGCCTTGAAATGCCGGTCCAGCGAGCACTAGACCAACTAAGGACAGAAGCAAGTGGCCCAGCAAAGTTAAGCAGCTTGTGGTTGAGCCATTCCCTCGTGAACAAAATTGAAAGTCACTGAAACTTGTCCAGAACAGAAATTTGGAGAGCAACAACCAAATCAGCAAAAGGTCAGCGTTTTCATTTCCACTGGGTCTCATATGCTTGATTCATTTTGACTCCATTGTTCCATCTCGCTTACTTTTTTTGCACCTTTACTGGGCCACGTGATATTTTCCAAGGCTTATAAGTGGTTTGTTAGCAACACTTTCCAATGTCTCCATCATCGCGTTGCGCGAGCTGAAGCTTCGTTAGTTGGATACACTGGTTCTCAAAGTGCCAGCCTGAAATCAAATATGGTTCCGGACCAATAGAACACGGTTCCATTCCAAACCCGGGAAGCTGATTGGTGCTTGGTGGCTCCATCCTGTTTCGACTCTCAAGCCATCCCCCTGAGAACCAAGATATGACACCCCTGAAGGTGCGGACGCCAAACACCTGGTTTGGAGGTGACACGTAAAGGGGAGCTGATGCCTTACCACACACTTTTTGCTCAGCCAATCAGAGCTTGGAACTGTTTGCTTAAAAAGTTTTGAAGATTCACATTGTAGGGGAGTATCCATGAGTATCCAGCGAGCCATGTTTGACTACCGGAGGGTATCCTCAGCTTCCCCTCAGCAGAACCTCCCATTTCTTGCCAGGCAAATCAGCTGATCTGATCAAAGTTATAATACTGAAGCCAACAGGTGCCGTGAGGCCGTGAGGCCGCATCTTTTTTTCTTTCCCATCTCTCACACTTGAACGGACTTCAGGCCCTGTCCCAACCTGGCAATTCAGTCGAGACATTGGGTGCCCCGAAACTTGGGGGCTGCAGGAGACATCCCCAACCTATAAGACTCAAAGTCGTATCCACATTTTGTGAATGGACATGCCATTCCTTGATCATCTTTGATCTAGAACATGTCCAAATGGCTGCTGTCACCAGAACTCACCTTGGACCCCCCAAACTTGGCCATATCCAACAGGAACATCCCCAGTTCTCCAGGTCCAATGGCCTTCCAAGTCCCCCAATTTCCCCCAATTTCTAGAGGCCCCATCAACCTTTTGGATGGACATGGCCCAAGGAACGTGGTCAGGACCGAGCTATGCGATCCGTTGCGATTGGCTTTGGCTGCAAGGTCCAACGGGCTGCGCCCCTTTGACGTCCTCAGTCAGTGGCTGGGATTCGATTGCAGGGTTCACTCTTGGGGAAAGCGTAGGGATTAGAATTTGGGGGGTGGGTTGGGCCCCCCCCTTTTGCGCTACAAACCATAGGTTCCGATTCCCAGAGTCTCCAAAATGATTATTGTAGGTGGTTGAATTCTACGTTTCTAGGGGTCCTAGCTATCCTATTAAAAAATGAGAACTCAGACACAGCTTGAACTTCCATTTTTGGGTCTTCGTGTTCGAGCTGAAAATCATTTTGTAGAGAGAATAAACTGGCCAAGAAGTAGATTTACGGACCCCCCAACAATCATTTTGTAGAGAGCACAAGTCCAAAGGGCTGCGCCAACCATCTCTATCAACATGACACTTCACACATACTACAAAACTCTGGGGCCCACCAATCCTACCAAACCCATAGTCCACCTTTCCTACAAAATCTTATAGATATTTGACAAGGGGAAAAGGAGCTAAACACATCCAAAATGGAATCACTACAAAACACGTGTCAGGGGGTTCCCTAATTGTGTTCCACTACAAAACAGGAGGTCCTTTCTACCAATGTAGGGACCCCAGGATGATTGGATTCTACAAGAAACATGGGTTTGAGCATTTGTAGGGAGCCCATGCCACCTCTGTTTCGTAGTGGCAATTGGAATCCCTTACAAACTTGGTTACACCAGCGTTTGAGGGTTGATGACCAGTAGCTTTGGTCAGGCAATTAACATCATTGTGTTGATCCTAGGTGAATTACAAGACTCTCTCTCTTTCTCATCTTTCTCTCTCTCTCTCTCTCTCTTTGGAATCCAACGAAATTTTGCACATCCTGTCTTGCTGACAACGGCTCACAACTTTGTGAGTTTGGATCCCGTGGACTTCTGTTGCAACCGAATTTCAACAATGCTGATTTCGACTCAAACACCAAACCATAGAGGCCATGGGCGGCCATGGGGTCAGGTCACCCACTGAATCCCCACGGAATCCCCTGGCGGCCCAGCCGCTTCTTCGTCAAGTCAGCACCCGCCTCGATGATCGCCTGGAGTGCCAAGGCATCTCCGAGCTGGGCGGCCAGGTGAATCGGGTAGAGCATCTCAGATCCTCAGCGGTCGGCCATTGGACAAGTCACGGGAAAAAAAAATGGAGCAATAGAAACATTGAACATCTAGGCCTCTGAAAAATGTGGACATCTAATATCTTACAATATCTTACAGGAATATCCCCAAACGCCATATTTCTGAACCGAACTGGAGGTCCCCCATGATTCTTTAAACATGTTCGAACGCGGTGGTTCTGCTACCACAAGCTATCAGGCGTCCGAATGCAATGCATCCAGCCCGAACTCGCGGCTCATTCACATCTTCAAACTTGTGTTTGCGCAGGAAGTCTTGCCTTGGCGACAGAAATTGGACGCGCTGGGGGAAGTCTCAACTTATCATATAGATTGAATTAGATTCATATAGGCTAGAGGTAAAATTGTTTGGCCTAAAAATTGGTGACACGACCTGATTAACTCATCCCATCCGACTCATTGTGAAGTCAATTTTCTTGCACGTCCACCATAGCATCCATCCATCCGATCTGTTGTTTGGTACTTGAAACCCATCTGAAAAAATGAGTCAATGGGCATCATCATCCCAGTTGCCAGTTGGGGATGACACACATGTTTGAAACCACCAAATAGATCCAAATAGTCCGATGCGTTTGAACCTTTTGCTGCCTGAGTTGCAAGTGACTCTCCTTGTCCTGTGCTCCTGCCAGCATACATTTCAGTTGCAACTTGGAGACCTTGTGATGGAAAAACGTGAGGGTTGGTAAGTATGGTTTACACCACCCCTCAAACGGTAAAACGATGCTGGTCAATTGGGGCTGGTTTATTGCTAGGTTTACCACACTGCTTCTATACATATTCCGTACATGTACACACACAGAGATAGTAGCATGCTTGAGGTTATGCACATCCATTTCCCAGCTATTGTGAGGGTGTCACAGTTTTGATCCACGACCACAATCTCATGCACTGGCCCAAATGTGTGAATACCTGATCCTGCAAATGGGAGTACCAATCTGTCCACAACAAGAACAATCATTTCCTGGCCATATCTCCATTCCGTCATCTCAAATTCATGTCAAATTCTTTCCAATAATGCCAATTTAATTCTAAGCCCATCTAAACTTTCATTGGTGAAATTTGAAATCCCCATCATGAAAATATCACAGAAATGCAACCAACCCTGGCATCTGCAGCGGCTTCGTGTGTCCTTCAAGCATAGGCATGGCCTCAGAGGTCCGGGATCAGCTGGATTTCCCCACATTTTGTGGCCATTTACATGGGCAAATGGTGATGAACAATACAGTAGGATTTTGCAGTTCAAGATTTGGAGATAACCTCATTTACACCAAACATCCTGAACATGGCGAAGGCTGGAAGTGATGTAGTTTGCGGTAGTGGACCGCACATATCAGATCCATACCCAAGTGTTGCGATGCTCCTGGACCTGCTGGCCATCTTTGGTGTCCAAGATGCTGAATCCAAGGACAGCTGTCGGGGGAACACAAACACAGGGATGTGAACAGCTCATATAATGAGATAACCAACCAAACATGGAGTTTCCAGCAGCAGTTGGTGGAATAGGCGATACAACCATTGAATCCACTGGCTTGATGACCCAAAAATCAAACCTTCAGTGCCCCTTTTGCTTTCCTTTATGCCGCACAAATGTATCAGTTTCATCGTCCAGACAGCACAGCTTTGGGTTGCCGAGTCCATCTTTGAGAAACCGCTGCGGGACACAATTTCTTTTCGCCCACTTTCAGGACTAAGCATCCATGTTTTTCGGGGTACCTCCGACTTTCACCTTTGATGAGCCACACCCTTGGTGCTTCAAGGAACTAGGCGGGTTGGTGCGCGCGATTTTTTGCAAAGTTTGCACGCCGTGTCCTTTGAGCCGAAACTGGTTCAAAGGCACCACTCAGAAGTCCTGGTTGCTGGTTGTGATGCTGTGCGGTGGCAAACCCAATACCATCAAAGTCACAAACCCAAAAGGATCGTTTGGTTTACATCATCCCAGTTGTAGGATGTTGGAAACCCGCAGAAAATGACATCCATCGAGTCTCTGGGCACAAGCACTACTCTTCAGGAGCCAGCAGACCTGTGAAGGGTCATGACAAGTCACACTCCAACATTTGACATCACCCAGCCGCTGAGGAAATCACAACCAACAAATATCTTACGGTGATGTTCAAGATCCAAAAATGAGTTGAGAATGAGACATTTACAACCCCCTCATGCCATCACTGACCATTCTTGTCACTGAAACCAACGGCTGGAACTCGAAAGAATGAGCCAGCTCTGACACGGGTCCTTTCGAGGCAAGAGTCAAAAAGGCCCATGGTGGAAAATGCATCCAGTAGCTATTCATTGAAGAATCAATGAGAATTAGATGGAAAGGACTCCGGAACGTGAGAAGCCAAGCTAATTCTTTTGACTCATCTGTGACAACCGAAATCTTGAATTGGTGGGCCAAAAGGACCTTGAGGACAACCCCAGACGCCAGCCCCACTCCGGCGAGGGGCCTTTCTTTCGCAAGAGGTAGCGTTCTTTGGCGCTGAGAGCCTTCTCTTCCCTCTTCTCCTTTGCTTCTTCCTGCACCGTACAGCATCGATTTCTTTCCCATCAACCCATTCAATTTTGGTGCAGAAAATGGTTTGGCCATACTTGTGCTTCGAAGCAACTTTTGAAGAATGAGAACAGAGAGGGGTCTTCCACCTTGATTCTATTCAGGAGGCTTCTAGCCCAGGATGTCATCAGCATATGGTTGTGTGGTAACAGCTGTTCGTGCCCCCACCATTAGGTCCCATAGATATGTGGAGATATTCCCATTGACTGGAAAACATGTTTTACCGGGCATTACCCATGTCACCAAATTGAATTGTGGACCTATTCCATGAGATGGTGAGAAACAACCATCTTTTGACTCCCCCGGCAAAAAGCATCTGCTGGGGGACCATCATCCCACCATCAGCTGTGCCTTAGGCGCTGCCGCAACGTCCTGCTCACCACTTGTTGGCTCGATGTCAAGTATCCAACGATAGTCAAACATTGAAGCATGTGTCATTCTTGAATGGTAGTTTCTATATAAGTATTGCAGTCTATCAATTCTATTCTCACGACGCAATTCTGTTCTTTCTGCTCTCTGTTGTAATTACCGGTCTCAATAGCTTTTGGATCGTTTTTGGCCAAATCTCATATCGGCCAGTCGTGACTGAAACTCGTAGCTGACCAACACCCATATCCAACAATACCGTGCGCATTCCATAATGTAGATCATAGTTTCTGACTGCATACTTGCCACTCTCCAAACATGTTCTATCCCCAAAAGAATAAACTGCAGAATGTACTTTCGGACCTTTTGCATCCTCTTGCGAAAGAGAGCCTTGCACCCTGGGTATCCACCCAGAGCAAATCTGTCCTTTTCTTTGCCAAACAAAGAATGTTGAGCTGGGTTTACAATATTCCCTCATCTCTGGCATTGAAGAATGGGAGAACATAGCTTAATTACAGGAACTTCATCATAGGGACATTAAGTAAAGTTAATAAATGTCAACAGTAATACCCATGATATCCCATGAATCCATTTCGAGCTACCCTCTACCAGTCTGTTTTCCCAGCACCATTTGTTTGCTTCAACATCAGCCCATTGTCCTGAACACCGGGCTGATCAGTGCTGGGCTCGTCTTTCACTTCAGTCTACGGCAGGCGGCAGTGCTTTACCCAGTAGAAAAGATTGGTTGATCTGTGGCTACATGGCTGGCTTATGATGGGTTAATTGATAGATAGACTTCCATCATTGTTTGGTTCATCAATGTTTTATTTAATGTTTTATACTTGATATGTTTGCTTCCCATTTTCTTGGCTTGATTGATGGTAGAGATCTTCAATTTGTGGGGTAATCTGACATGATAATGATACAACATGCAAATTTAAGCTGCACATTTCTTGGGAGAACTTCACCCACACCCAGATCCTCTGCCGCAGATGTTGGCTCTTCCACCGCTTACATCTATATTGGTCCATTCTGCCCGTTGCCATGCCGTTTACCATGTAAAAGAAGAATCTAAACGCCACCAAACATTGATTTCTGGCAAAATGTTCAACCACCAAATACCGATCTTTCCCAAAGGTATTCAGTAAGGAGGCCATACTGGGAAGGGTTTCCTCATTCTCGATAAATCGCCTTTTCGACCAATGGAGCGAGTTCTTCCTTGATCTTTTCGTCCTCTTCGTCCTCGCATGTTGAGTCGCTGCACACAACACTGGGTGGTTTCGGCCTATCCCCGTGAACATGAGTGCTGGGATCACACTAGCAACTAGAATAACATGCACTGATTTCTAGATAAACCTCACTCTGAATACTATACACACTGGTTTTTGGAGAACACTTATCAACCTGTAGCAAGTTGAATCTCTTCAGTGTGTCAGGCAGATCCATGGCCTTGACCTCCATCTTTGGCGCTTCCTCCTCCAAGTCTTCCCTGGTCAGGGAACACCATCCGGAAGAGCTCAAAGATGTCGGTTGATTGGCTGGATGATGCTGGATGATGTATATATATATAGCTTTATCTAGTTAATTATCTGATGATACTGTAGCTTGTCTGCTCTGATTGTTACGCTGGTGACTCTACATTTTGATTTTGTTCTCTGCTTATCTGGATATCATTTGGGATATTCTGAACCATTCAGAAACTGTGCTCCAGTACGCAAGTACCCAATTCATGGACAGAAAATCATCACCAGCAGATTCAGGGCTACCATGGGCTACCCTACCTATCCCCACAAACCCATTTTGCCCAAAGATCCACCATCCTTCACCGCCAACCCCCAGCTGTACCCCCGGACCTTGCAGGTTTCATCTCTCGGACCTGGACACGAGAAATTTTACAGGAAACCATGGATTTTTCCATCAAATATGGGGGTTTTCTGTGAATTTTCCCTTAAACCAATCCAATGATTATTGTAATATTTGCTAATATCATATTGGAATCAATTTGTTTATATAGTGGAATAATATTATGATGTTAATATGTACTGTATGATAACGTTGTATTGGAATACCTACTATCATATGTATTTTATTCGAAATATCTATGCTATATTGGAATAATGACATTGGTATCAATGTAATGATATATACCTCCACCAAGGTTGTATAGTTACTATAATATATGATATATTGATGTTATTACGATGACATATGATACATACCAAGTGATATTGGGAAGATGTTACTATGTATCAATGGTGGATGTCTCAAACATATTATTACCTACTCATATCATTCTCCCGTCTTAATGGATTCTCAATATCTTAGCCTCCTGTCTTTGTTTTTGTTTCACATTTTCCACCACCCATCACCTTCTCACCACCGCGACTGCTCGCAAGGCCACCGTTCAGAAGATTTCGGTACCACTGGATTGGTTTAAGGGAAAATTTACAGGAAACCTCTATATTTGATGGGAAAATCCATGGTTTCCTGTAAATTTTCCCATTAACCAATCCAGTGAAGAATAGGTTTCATATTTGCAACAATATAGACTATATAGTAAATACCATGCAAATTGCAGATTGTTGTGCCAAAGTGCTAGAAATTGAGAGATTTTAGTCTCCCTGGTGCAGGGCGCTTTTACCTCTGAATAAACATGATGCAAAAAAAAGTGCATATGCTGGCTCCGCGATGCTGCTAGTTTTCTGCCAACACGAGAGTCGAGGTTCAAAAAATGTCACAAAATGTCACAAACACCGTCCAAATTAGTGATTTTAGCTCCAAAATGCTGTAAATAGGGTGCAAATGAGATAAGTTAGCTCCAAAATGCAGCAAATCTCAAGGAAAAGTGCCGCAGACTGAACAACAACAACAAACAACAAACAACAAACAACAAACAACAAACACAACAACCAACAACAAACAAACAAACAAACAAAACAAACAAACAAACAAACAAACAAACAAACAAACAAACAAACAAACAAACAAACAAACAAACAAACAAACAAACAAACAAACAAACAACAACAACAAATTCCACACCCAGTATTAGATCGCAGCAAAGGTGTGAACCCAAACCCAAAACTAGGCACATGGAGGCGAAGCCAGCGCCATGCTCCTGCTTTTCAGCCTGGATGGATCAGCCATCGGGTGGTGCTGTATCCCAAAACACACCTATTTATTGTTGGCAGAAATCCCACAATTTGACCAGAACTGTTTGAGGATTTGGATTTGGATTTGAGTTCACAGGAAAAGGCACGCACACACACACGCATACACACGTCCTGACACCATGCGTCTCGTGCAAACCCACAACTCTGCCCCTTCAAACTATAAAGATGTGTGCCCAAATCTGAAGGGGCAATACATGGGGCATCAAACAATTGCTGTACTGATGTACCCCAACCAATCTTAAGTGCCCGTTGATGGTTGAAGTATCCTCCTGGGTCAGTTGCAGCAAAGGCACAGCGTTCTTCTGGTCCATCTCCTCCTGTGCTTCCAATTCTTCTTCAAACTTCTTTCTTCGTTTCAGCTCCTTTCAACTGGAGCCGTGTGCAATTTCCTGGGGTCAACGCTGCCCAGGGCTAGGGGCCGCAATTTGAAGAGCACCCAAAACATGAGTAGATGAACATATGAATATATACCTGAATATTTAAATCGCAATCTTCAACTTTTTAGGTGCGAGGATTGTTGACTCCTTACCATGTTAGCATCAAGGGAGCTTTCTTGCAACAGCCATGGCTGCTCGGAGCAGAAGTGGTTTCTCCTCTTTGAAGGCTTCGGTCACAAAGACTTCGCTGTCTTTCCTCGCCCTTGGCCCAACGAGGGTCACCACGGGCACAGGTACTGACACAACGGGCAGGCGTATGGGGGGGCACACTTGCGGCGCTCTGGTGCTCTGGTGGTTTCGGGACCTTCTTGCTGCCCAGAATGACACAACAAATGGAAATCCAAATTCCTCTTTTTGTGCCGGGAGATTCTCATCATTAACAATGAATTTCCCTTGAACAAAATGGTACGCAGGCTAGCTCCCAGTGCTAAGGTTGCTTTTGCGGTCGCGCAGTGGTGAACTTCTGTTGAGGACCCCAACTCCTTCTCTTTCTTCAGCAGCCGGTCTTCAACAATCTGATGGGCGAAGGTGTGAAGGATCTGAGGGTCCCTTCGGGTGAGTCGGACTTCCATGAAGCATTTATGATATTAACCTACTTCAACTGCTTGATTCTGTTTTTGGATAGATAATGATAGATCGGTCCTTTCACCAAGAAGACAACAAATATGAATATGACTATGACTATGACGATGACTGTATGAAAATGACTATGACTATGACTATGACTCTGACTATGACATTGATGATGATGATGATGATGACGACGACGACGAGGAGGAGGAGGAAGAGGATGATGATGATGATGTGCAGAAGTGTCTCCATTTTTCGGTATCATCTTGGTACTGAGCCAAACCCCTGAGATTATGAGCAAACCTCCTACATGGGCACTTTTTGCCAAGAACCACCAATCTGGAAGAACTCTATTCAGCCCCAACAATTTGACCATGCACCCACTGCCCTAAACATCTATTTGCATCCCTCAATGATGTCCTGCCTGCTGTTCCACTCGTCTTCTATCTGTGGCTATCCTCAGTACAGTCCAGCCACCGATCCATCCAGCATCTGGCTGCCCAACGAAAATCGTGCCAGCTACAAATCGCCAACACGGCCAACACACAACGCAGATCAACGCAGCATCTCTCCAGACCAGCTGCTTGACTTTGTCCACATACTTGGCAGATCGCTTGATGCCGGTCTTCACCTTGATCAAAATTGGAGACCCGGCAACAAAAAGGATCGGACTGGGACAAAGTGCAACTCTTGCAGTCTCTATTAGATTCACCAGGGAGTTCCTGGACATCAAATCATCACAATCACAGGATCTCTTGATACTTGGCTTGAAGCTTCCATCATGCAGGAATGATACCAAATTTTCTTGCACATGGGCATAGGTTTGTCTGAACACAGGATACACCCTTCCATCCACTGGCTAATCAGCATTTTCTATATGAAATGGCCATAGTTGGGGGCATACCCGATTTTCACAGACACAGACACACATATCATATCATTGGTATTCATTGGTTATATTCCTTCAAAAAGAACACTAAAATCCATCAAAATCCATGTAAATCCACTAAAATCCATCAAACTCCATTAAATCCACCTACATCATTTCCCTGGACCAAGGTCTGGACAGCATCCGCGCCATCCGGAACATGCAGACCCACTCGCTTCTTCTGCTGCAAGCCATCAGCACCTGGCGTTTAATTCGATGATTTGCCTACCAGAAATATTTGCAAAGGCTGATTTTCCATAGCAAACTGTCAAGTTACCAGAGTGTAAAGTGTAAAGCATGGCCCGTTTGATCCATTTCAAATGAGATTTTGGTGGTCATTCCAACATGAACAAATCCAGGAACCCACAAATTGTCTTGGCCAACTGCTCCCAACCCCGGGCAGGGCACGGATCTTCTCTGCGGCGGATTCTACACCAAGCTCCTCATTGCCATGGACGTTTTTTTCCAAGAAAACTGACAAGAAATGGTGCACTATGATCAGCTAGATTTGGATGAATTCAAATAAACCGTCCACCTGAAATAAGGTCAGTTTGGGATGTCTTGCAAGTACTCACCATCATCATTTCAAGTGATATCGTGGTGACGTCCCGATCTAATCTAGCAGTAGCATAATTCAGCACGATCAGACTCAGAGTTTGTGACCATCACAAAATCAAGTTGTGCCAGGTTCTGTATAGATCACCAAGAAATCATGGGACGGACAGACCTGGGTATTTACAGAACTTTTTGGATCAGTCCTAGGATTAGGAAACCTAACCTCTGGCCCCGTCGTTTCCCATGCCTCCTTCATGTCATCCAAGATCTCGTCATATTGGAAGACCTCAGTCAGCTTACTGCTGGACTTTACAAAACAACGGAGGGTTTAACAAAATCTATCGCAATCTTAAAATCCGGAAACGTGATTTTCCATAGCATCTTTTTTTTTGGGGGTTGGTTTCCATGCTTTTCCAACATTTTTCAACCAAACCCAGGGTCTCCTGACTGTGGGATCCTCCGACATCATCGCCTCGGCCTGTTTCTGCGCCTCAGCTGGTGATTTAGGGATGATTTCGGACACCACAACATGCTGGACTTTGATCTTTTTCTTGGGGAGTTCCGAACCATTTTAAAATATTTTAAAGAAATTTGGGATAGGACATGACCAACTACGGCAGACTTGAGTGTGTGGAGCCCGAGCAAAAAACAAAGCGAGGTGGCTTACATCGGCATCGGAGTCAAGTGAATAGGGAAGTGCATCATTTTACACAGCTACTGTATGGGGAACCCATGCTGCCAACCCATCTTTGATGTCCACTCTTCGCCATGCAACCCCGGCACCTGTGCGGCTTCAGGTGTAAGTTTGGACCAGGAGGGCAGAGTGCTCTTCTTCTCTTTCTCCTAGCATAAGCTGAGCGAAGTCAGAATTTTCAAGGATCCAGGATGCTTTCGAACGACCTAAACTTGGGGGCCCAAAAAACAAGTGGTAAGATGTGGTAAGATAACAAAGACATATTAAGATGTGGAGGTTTCATGAGGTTTCCAATCCATGGGGATACCCCAAATCATCCAAGTGATTAGACCGCTTTACTTATTGAAACCTGGCTTGACTTGGGGATACCCCATTTTAAGAAACCCGCCACAGCCTCTCGGTCCATGGACTCTTGGAAGAGCGCAGCGACACCACCAGCTGCCTTCGCCTCCACAATCAACGGCTTGGAAGCGTGATCTGTTGAAGTACAAAGCAACCAGGGCTTACATAGCTTTACCATGCTTTACTCATCAGGTAATACACGGTAATACAGTCTTTTTGTTTAACCATTTATGGCTGTTGCACATGAAACCGCTGGTTCCTCTAACCATGCATGGTCAACCATTCATAACTATATATATAATATATAATTATATATATATAACTTATGTTCACCATTTATCAATATCTATCATCAACATTCGTTAGCCATCGTTCTCCAACGTTTTCATCAAATTCAGTCCCTTCCGTTCCGGGCGCATCACTGCCTGTGGCTTCCCCCGGGCAACGGCTTGCCCGGCTCCCGGCTTCGACGTCGAGGCACTGGGAGAGCAGGCCATGATTTGGTTCAGTGAAAAGGACCGGGTCAACCATGAAACACCTATGTCAAACACGGTAAACCCAATAGTCAACCTCTATTGGAGATGATGTGAATATCTTGGAGATGTAATCGAACAAAAGTGATACCATGTGATACCATGTGCCGCCATGCAATACCAATGAAAGAAGCATTGTTCAAGTTGAAGTGGTTTGACCACGCTACCAGACCATTTCTAGTGAATTGGGCCAGTCGTGAGAATCAGACGCTATGAAAACCATACCTCTGAGGTCTGTACCCGCCGAAACCGAAGCCTTTGAAGCCTTTCCTGGCGACCAAAGAACGGCCATTGGGGACCCACACATGGCATCCTGATCATAAAAGCTCCAAAATTTCTGGGTGGTTGGTTATCCTTCGTTCTGTCATTGATTCTCCCTCCTTTTTCGTTGCTTGAACATGCTTGAACCATCATTTCTTGCAATCAACACATCTTCAGCAGCTGACCCAACAACCCTCTGAGGTGTTGACAGGTCAGTCTTCTTTGGCATCATCATGGCGTCAAGTGCTGAGGCCACTTGCAGTGGTGGTCAAATTCCACTCCAAGTTCTGTTTCCGATGATTTTGAAAGACCCCTTGTTAAGGAAAGCAGATCAGTCCAATGATCCTTTAAAGCTTGTTTTCTGGGGAGAAAAGATCAGTCTCAAGGACTTTCAGAATCAGTTACACCTTGTCGCTTGGGCTAGAACAAAGTAAGGGGCAACGCCCCAAAAAAAACATAGGGAACAGGCCTATTCTACGTGCTTTCAAGTGGATCTAGTACACTTCCCTACCTGTACCACTGTACGAATCTCAAGTCGTTTTCAATGTCTACATGCTTTGAACCTGTTTATCTGTACTCCGTATGCTGTTCTCAAATTTCATGAGCAAAAAGCTGAAGAAACTGCAGTGTGCTTAATGTCCCAAGTGCAGCGCCAAGTACAGCGCCAAGGCGTTTGACACAGTATGCAGCTCCAAAACTTGGATTGTTCCAAGGCTCAAAACAGACTTCCTAGCTTCAATGGACTCACTTTTGGAGATTTCCCACGCTTTGGCAGAAGGGGTCGCCCAGTTGAGATACATTGTATCAAACACTATCAAACTAGTGGGAGTGTCATTTGTTAGAAAAATCTTTTTCTGTCCTTCAAAGTGGATGATCAGTTGTATCCCAATGGACAACGAACGAAAACACACCACATAGATATCAGTTGTAAGAGGATTAATCAATATTAATCACCATGAAACTCCCATTCAATCCCCATCCATCAGGATATCTTGGACTCTCAACCTGCGCTGCACGATTTTTTTCGAGCTTCAGCGCTCCAAGGCGATCGCCGTCCGACACGCCGAAGTGGCCATCGTGCTGAAGCTCGGGGATGTGGATGTACCTGGAGATGATGGCAGCCATGGCATTCGTAAACAATCATAAACAATCCACATCAATCCACCCTTGAGTGAAGTGAAATCTTCAAACTGTTTTTTTAATTCACATCACAGCTGGGGTTGTTGAACATTTTCAGCCCCAAAATCCAATGGTTTCACCATGGCGCACGCATTGGTACCATGGCCCAAGAGCGTTTGAAGCCGCAGGTCACCTCCAAAGTATCTGGCGGTCAGCCTGCATCCGCTGCAAATGAGTTCGAGCCACATCCATATCAAAAATCAGCAACATCCATAACAAAAATCATCAAACAATCATGAATATAATCAAGAGTCAAGCACAAATGCTTAAACACATAATCTCAAACATCATCAAACACACTCAAAAACCATGGAAACATATGGAAACATCATCACCCGTATCAAACATCATCATTTTGGTTCTCTTCAAAAGGGGCCCAGTCGACCGACAGCCTGGCCAAGGGCAAGCCAAAGCCCAAGGGCAATCGCATGGTGGCCTTGGCGATCTGGGCCTCTGCAGGTCCGAGGTCACCCGGTTCCACCCGGTTCTCAACGACTTTCGTTGTGATACTACAGATATTCATCATCCGAGATATGTTGAGATATGTTGAGATATGGTGAGATAGTGACACATCCTGAGATAGTTGAGATATTCGTCACCTATTGACCACCATATATATATTTATATATTTGACCCATCCTTTCATGGTCATCCCATGGTTCACTCTGTTCGCTCCACCTTGGCCATCAAGGCTTCTGGATCCTGAAGATTGGAGCTGGCGGCTGGTTCCAAGCTTTGAAGCGAATCTCTGGAAATCCCAAATTTCTGGTTCCCATCAAAATGATTGGTAACATATCCTGGCATGAAATCTGAATATATTATAAATCACGTGATTTTGATCCCATTGGAAAAATGAAGAAACATATGATATTGAGGTCAACAGAATTCCGAACATGTCCTTGAATCAGCAATCAATTCGTAGATTGTTCGGCAAAGTGGATCTGTTGCATGTGTCCACGAGAACTTCTTCATCTTAGCGCTGTGATTTCATCTCAAGTGAGGGTGAGTTCTTCGGAACCATAACAACTCAACGCCATCATGAACACCTTAATCTGAGAGTCGAGAAGTCCATCCCCTGTGCGAAACACCCCAGTTTCTTCCCCTGCTCGTTCAGCCTTTGCAATTGACTCTGCAGCACTGGAAAACTGACGACATCCAGCACAGGTGTCCTCCCACTCGTCTTCGCTATCTTCAGCATCTTGCATCACAATCTCTGGGTCCTTGATGGAGATTTGGGGTCAGAATACCCCAGTATGCCCTTCCCGTCTTCATCAAACCCAACTGATTCTGGTCACTTTTCTACTTTCTATGTCCAATACCGCGATTTGGGGGTTTCCTAACATGAGTGAACCCAAAAATGGATTCTTCATAAAGAACCTCCATCATCATTCATCTATAAATGGATGATTTGGGGGTACTCCCATTTTAGGAAACCTCCATATATGCCATTCCCCAATCTTTTTGTTGGCCGCTGGTCCTCTCCCCATCTCCACACATCGTTGATGTCTGCGATGCCACCGGCTTCATCAGAGATGACCACAAAGACGCCCAACCTCTGGGTAGGTCAATCACGACCCGCAAAAATCCATTGGCCTATGGGTTTCAACAGGATTTTGTATGATTTTGTTGTCTAATTTTGGACGATTTGGGAGTACCATTATTTCAGGCTATTGGAGGATTTGGGCGTACCACCACTATTTCAGGAAACCCACATACAGAAAAAAAAACGATGAAACATAGCAGATCAAAAACAGGCACACCATGGCGGATAGTAACCATGGAGATTTCCCAGGCTGATCCGCATTGGTCAAGGTGCCAGGCAGGGTTTGGAGCTCCAAGAAGTCTTCGAAGCCATCGGAATGGGGATTGCATTTCAACAACTGGGATTTCCAATTGCAATGGACCAAACCATCATGTTTTGAAGATTTTCGTGACATTTTCCTCTCCATTTCAAGTGACTATTGCTCAAACCGTCAGCCATCCAACTTTGGTCCATTCTCAGTCGAACTAACTGTTTGCATCGCCATTTTTGCTGGCAAAATCATCGTTGATCCATTTTGACTCACCTGACATGTCAGTTGAAATCCTAAGCTTCCACACTGGCCATGGTTGATACGCACCTTGACTGGCGCTGGCTGCACACCAGACACCTGCCCAACGACTATGGCGGCCATAGCATTTGTCTAGGGCCAGGGGCAGAGCCAAGAGATGTACATCCCTGAGAACGAAGATGGAATATGATGGAATCAGTTTTTCCTATTGGCACTGGCCATTCTTGTATTCCATTTTAATTCACTTTAGGAGTCTATTTGTGAATAAATGAACTGGACGGGATGAACTCAGTACAGTTTTGCATGTGAAACACGTCACTGCTGAGCGCGGTAGGATATCTTTTTCTTCGCCGGCAACGTGCAGCCTACATTATCTTTGGGGCATCTGACCATGCACATATGGACATAAAACATGGTAGAATATCGTAGAATCAGGAAGTTTACGGTAAACCCAATGCCATAAAGCATCCCATTGACTAACCATGACTGGGGGTCAGAGTCAACATCATCCCGTTTCTAGGGGTATAGCCAATTTGATACACATTGATAAACCCCAATTGGGGATCTCTTCTCAACCAAACAAATGACATCAGCTCTTGATGTGGAAATAGATTCAGTTGCTCCATGGTTCGAAGCGTTAACGATGCGCAGGTCAACTGCAGTCCCGAGACATCCATCAAGGAGTTCGGGAAATTCATTAGGAAAAAATCACTCATGGCCCTTGCACCTTTGGCCTGACCGGGAGCATCTGCAACTCTTCATGGATTATCCATTCTCAGATGTGGGGGTTTCCTAAAGTGGGGGTACCCCAAAATGAATGGTGTATAATGGAAAATCATTTTAAAATGGATGATTGGGGGTACCCCCACGTCAGGAAACCTCCATGTCACACTTCATCTTGCTTAGATTTGTTTAAATCATTTTTGAATATTTTTGAGAATTCTCTCTTGTCTTCAGCTCTCCCTATGCCAATGAAACCGATGAACTCAGTGGAAGGAGTCTGCGCGCAGCAAATGCGAGGGGTCCAAGGGGGTCCAGTGGCTATGTACAACAGTTCTTATCCGTCGCTCAAGTTCCAGTGAGCAAGTTGCGGCGGTTGCTAAACCACGATGTGAGGTTGCCAGCGCTGGTAGGACTTGTGGCACCTCGCAAGAAAAACCACAGGTTGCCACAAACAAATGATGGACATGCAAGGGTTTTCCTCGACAGGGTTAGTAAATCTTTCACAAACACCACGTTTTGACCGTGAGGTGCACATAGTCTGAAGCTCTGGAGATCTCTGTTACAAGACACTTGCTATCTTCATTCAGATTGACTTTACAGACTATTCAACATTCACCCTTGGAGCAAGCATTGTCAATCGCTGAATAGTACAAGGTGGCCCCCTAGAAGAAAAGTTGGACTATGGTTTATGGTAGATAGATGTAGATAGTTAATGGGGTTTATAAACAAATTTATAACCAGGGGGCTCAGAGGGCCCCACCTTTAATGTTTCAAATTGGTTGCACTTGACCACCTATCAGCACACCTTGTGCAGGTTCCAAGGACAGCTTGGTGGCGGATGAAGATCTGGACAGGGCAGAAGTCGGCCTGGTGGGATCTCCCAATGGCTGATTCTGGGAGAATATCGGTACATCAAAAGATTTTCAAATCACAAGTGGCATGGGATCTTCAAATTCAACATGTTAACGGCAAATCTTGAAATCAAATGTGCAGCGACAAATCACCATTCCACTGGTTAAACCATCTTTTTGCTTCATCGATGGCAGTGTTCAATACTGGCGGACATGGAAACAGAGGTCAAGATCGTCAACCAATTAGAGGAAAACCTGAACTTCATGAAACTTCCATAATTTTGGGACTTTCTATCTCCAGACTCTGCTTCTGATGAAACCTCTGGTTTAAGCGCTGCAGCGTGGCCTAGCTAAACGACTGAGTTTGCTCGAGAAGAGGTCCCTCAGACCTCGGATGGGTCCCAAGCCATGACCAGGTGAGTTTGTCATGCTTTATCCAAAAAACCAGGAAAACAATGGAAAACACGCAAACCAATGGCGTTTTTATGTATCATGATTTTTCATGATTTTTCTCATCAAAATAGATGAAAAACAATGGCTTCAGCCAATCCCTTTGAGCCCGGAAGCGTGTGGCACTGGAGGGTCTGGAAGGTGCAGTACTTGCAGTACCTGTGCCACCTGAGACCATGGCAACGTTCATGGTACTTGTGGGGTCATGTTCTTGAGTATCCCGTATCCCCCAAATCTGGATCATAGACCATGCTTTGAATGGCAGGCAAACAAAGCGACAGTCGACCTTTTTCAAATTCAAAGCAGCAACAAAGTGATGGAACGAGCCGTTGGAGTTCTAAACGTTACTTTCTGTGCACACAAAACGGGAATGAATTCGCATAAGCTATCGTTGAGGGTACGATGAGGACACATACATTGGTTCATATTCAACAGATGCCGACCTAGCAAATGCATCAGATATATCCTCAACCATGACCCACCAGCCACCAGACACCCCCCCAGATCCGCGGCACTGGGTGGTCTGGTAGACCCCGCGGCGCTTCCCGGGCGTTTGGGGCGCTTGCCGCTCAGCGGCCGCCGCTGTGTGGCGCTGGCAGGGCGGGTGACGGCGCCACTCAGCGCGCTGTCCGGGCGTGTGGAGATACCGCCATCCTGCAGCTGTGGAAATGAACAGCTTCCATTTCTGCTGGACAATCAGCTAGACATATGCAGAAATGGTGGGTTTTCCATTGCTTTGATCTTGAATTTCCTTTTTGGGGGTGCCAAAATGGATGGATGCAATACAAAGTCGAGGGTTTGAAGGGCAGATTTGATTCTATTGGGAGGGGATTGCTCTAGCCTGCAAGGCAGGGAAACTACGACACTTGATAGGAGGAATACAGGAAGATAGAGGAACATCATCCCCAAAAAATGTTTGCATGCCGCATTTTCCACTGCAATCGGATCTTTTTGTCAATGCAGAGCTTAAGACCGATCATAAAATGAGATCCGGGATACAGATGGTGACATAGCATCATGACACATCACAAATCATCCATCATTCATTTATCATCAATTCACCTCTCCTGATCCTCATCACCGCCTGTTGTCATCCCATCATGAATGGGATTCCCCCAATTCACGTGGAAACACGAAGAAAAAAACACATCCGACAGTTGATTGCTGACCATCATCAAACATTAACCATCCCCAAAAACTGGTAAAATGACTATCCGTTTTGATGTGAAAACACAGCCCTTAAAATCGATGCCAAGCATCTGTGGCTGTTGGGCTCTCTGGCTGCCTGGTGAGTCTGGATGGGACGATCCAAGAAGTGAGCCAAAAACATCCAAAAACTCAGGAATTGGGGGATATCTCCCTGTTACATTCTACATTGTCTACATCTATAAATGACACGTGCATATATCCCATTTATACACAGGTTGAGAGAGATTCACCAACTTCAGAGATCATCACCGTGCTGCACTCATCCGTCATCCACTTCTCCATAGATGCTGGAATCGAAGATATCGCTGCGATGAAACAGAGTGAGATTTGGCACCCTTCCACAGCACGACATGCTGTTCCACTAGCCAAAGAGCACCTGTAGACTTTTGATTTATAGTCTTTTCATCTTAAGGTTCACACAATTTCGCCCGGGATGTTTCACATGTTGGGTATATGGACCCTGAACAATTGCAGCAACACCATCAGAGTTGACCCATGTCAACATCTTGAATTCCTATCTCTCACCTGTCGCTGGTAGGAACTTCCCGAGGAGAAGAATGAAAGCTACCGTCCTCGCTCCTGCTGGGCGTTTCAAGCAACAAAGGGTTCAAAATTGGATGCCCCAAAACATCGGATGGCACCCACATCATCCCAAATCTGATTTTTGGCGGGCCTTGAATTCTCATAATTCTGACCCATACCCAGACACAGGTGATGTTGAGCGGCTGAATCTGCCGTGTTCCAAGCTTCCCACTGTGGAATTGGTGGCGCTTCTTCCAGCTTGGCCATAAAGGACAACCTCACGAAGACGTTTCAAACCCCACCCGAACACAATGACCAGCAAGATCCAGGCAGCTTTGTGACTCTTTGATGAGGATGCAACTGTGGCCCCTTCATTTGTTTTCAAACCTTTCCACCACTGTCAACATTGGTCCTACTTCCAACACCTTCCAATCGGTTGACAGTGGGATCATCCAAGAATCCTGGCTGCTAGGACTCCCCACTTGCTGCCAACATTGCTGCGGACCTTTGGACTGCGGCTTCCTTGGCGCCTGGAAGCAGAAGGTCCCTCTCGGGAGAAGCTCAAGAAATGGACAGCGATCACCAGCTCATTCTATGGTTATCCAGTTATGTTGTGTTGTTTTATTTTGTCTAATGTTATCTTTATATTATAATTTATTATAAAAATATATATATTGTATATGTATATATATATATATTGTATATGTATATATATATATATATATATATCTATGCATATATATATATATATATATGAGGTATATATATATATATATACATAATGTATATACAAGTTTCATTGTATGGCGGTGTAACGATTTCAAACATTTTTCTTTCTTGATACGGTCTGTCTCAAAGAGCCGCAATCGGCACAGGCCCGCTGATTCTACGATCTCCACATCCACAAGTCTTGCTCTTTTTTCCCTACCCAACACATGGGCTGGTCGAAAAATGGGGGTACTATACCGGTACAACCATGGTCAACGCACCATTTTCAGGACACTGGAGCCATTCAATGAAGCTCCGAGGCGCCAATCCACATCCATCAGGAAATCATCTGTGGAGAGAGTGGATTTTGCCCGTACGGGCTCTTGGACCTGCACCGACGTGATTCGGGTGTTCCAGGTGAACGAAACACAGCCAAGAAAGCATTTCTAAAACGTAGTAGGACGATGAAATCACATATAGTTGGGACCATGCAATTGGGCATGTTTAATATATTTCAGATATTATATAGGGAAAATATGGGATTCATCAAAATCATCACTGGAAATCTTGGGGGATCTGTCGCTGTTTCCATGATCTTGTGTGCCTCAGATGCCAGTGAGTCGACCTCCGGCGCCGCTGGCTCCTCCAGAAGTAGGGCAGGCATTGAAGGGAACTGATAGGGTGTAAGAAAGCAATGAATGGTAAACCACTTATAACCGTAGTGTATTGTAATTTGAAGTATAGTATTAATATGTATTAATTATTGTAGTCTTGACTATGGTTTTGTGCGATCGTCTTTGGCGCCCTTCTGTGCCAATTTACATTGGAGGAGCCAAGAGCCAAGGAGCCAAGGATGTTTGAAATCTGCGTTCCAAATGGCAAGCGTTGCAACACCCTGGTGCCCTCAGAATTGCAATGCAATTTGAGTCCGATTCCAAGTTGATGGTGGCGCACAAGGACTTGTTTCGCTAAGAAAGTACACTAGGTATTCTCCCCCAAAACTTCAGCTGTTCCATGACTTTCCCAAACATGAATCTGCTTATGTAGTATACCATAGGCTCAAAAAGATCGCACACACTAAAATCCACTTCCAAAATCATGGCGACTATACATATACATATTTTACATATACATATATACATATATATATATATATAACTATAGATGTTTTTGTCTTCACGTTTTTAAAATCTCTGGGGTTACCATCATCCCCTCGCCGCCAAACCCATCGTGGACCCCGAGCCATCCGCCATCCGAGCCATCCTCCGAGCCATCCGTGTTTTCCATGGTCTTGGGACGGAAGGCCAACAATTCCATGCGTTCCTCCTGGGGTCGGAAGCGAATTCCCAGGAGCTCTTCATTGACGGGTTGAGAATGGTTCGGATGGTGATTATGATTTTGAATATGATTAATGAATATGATTAACTATGGTTTATTATTGTGGTTATTCATAACTATCACATATTATCGCCATAATGGTTATGACAGTTACTGTGATTCTTATGGTTAATGTTCTTATGTAGATTGTTGTACCGTTTATTCTGATGATGATGGTTGTAATGATGATCATGACGGTTGTAATCGTTCCAATGGTTATGAGGGTTACTTACAGGCTAGTCTGGCTATGCTTGTTATGGCTAGAATCATTCCCTATGCTGAGTTGTTGGGCCCTTTGAAGGGATGATAAGCCATGATCTTCTGTGGATAGGTCACTGAGGTCCACATCGTTTCACCACATGGCACTTGGGTCACCAAGAGGTATGTCTGAGTGCCAACTGATCAGCGAAAATGTGGGAAACTGTGCCGAAGATGTCTTGCCAAAGATTCCAGCCTTTGGAAAGTGAAGATGTATTGGCAGTGCTTTGCAGGGTTCAGGCTCGATAGACGAATTCACCATCCTCATGAAATTCATATTACTAATATGGTGCGTACTTGAAAGGATCAGCCGACCGTACCCATAAGAGCCCAACATACAACCTTTGGACAATTGGAATGATTTTGTTCCTCCAAGAGTCTGCATCTTACTGAATTGGTATTTGTGGGTAGGGTTAATATAGGTAATATTGGCATATTGGTAGTACATGTATTATGTATTAACAATTATTGGTTAATACTGGTAATCTGGTTCGTGGTTTCAACCCCCTTGAACAATACAATATGCTCGTCAATGGGGATCATCATCCCATTTCTTGGGTGGAACTACTATTGTTGGTACCAATCGGTAATTATTGGTATGCAGTACACGAATGTTCAATAGACATGATGCTACCATGAATTACCAATTGGTTATATACGAGTACAGTAGTATTTTGGTCCACCATTACCGGTACTTTCTTCCTGACACTATCTAATATATTACAATCATTGGTTTGTTAGTCATGGATTAATCCTTGCTAATTCTGATTTAGCGACTCAGCTCCTCCTCCCCTCCCTTGCGCTCCTCCTCCCTTTTGGCCTTTGCAATGGCTGCCTTTCCAACAAACGGATCAAATTTGGAAGGCGACTGCATGGCTATCCTGGGATATGGCTTGTTGTATCTGGATATTGACTGGGATATGCTAGGAATATAAGCAGCAACATGGGTAAATAATGAGATATCCTCTGGGATGTATATATATATATATACATATAACCGAGAATAAATGATTTGGGTGTCTGAAAATGGGTGGTACCCTCCAAAAATGATCATTGTCATTTTGAATTATTTTGAGGGGGAAAATGATGATTAACCAATTCATGGAATGGGGTACCACATTTTCAGACAAAGTCACTTGTCTAAGGAGCCCTTCATTTTTGTACAAAGTCCTGATTCTTGATGACGATTGAAACCACCCTGTACCCTTGGTTTGTTGAAAGGTAATCAACGTGATCACGCATCAACTTCTCAGCAAGGATGTCTTGCAACTTGGCCAAGTTACCCTCTATCAATCTGATCTGGCAACCGAAAATTTTCTGCTTGTATAGGTGATTCACCCCTCGTCTGCAAATGGGGCACCCCTAGATCCACTGGTTCATCATGATGTTCTTCAATAGATACACTATCAAATTGCCATAGTTCAAAGGAAGACCGTGTTCTGGATGGCACCCCACCTCTCGCACTTCAAAGACCTGTGAGAGGCCAAAGTGTGCCCCCAAAAGTTGCCAACACAACGGGGTCATTTTAAGGAAACACCAGTAATACCATCAATGGATGATCTGGGGACATCTGCAGTCCACAAAATGTAGATCCAGCTGCCTCACTTTCTTCATGTGATGTGCCAGCTCTACATCCACACTGTTCCGATCAAGGCGCAAATCAATGCCATGCAAATGCTTCAAGGATCTTCACGGTGTGGTCTAGTCAGTATATTAATTCCTTCTCAGGATTTGTCTGGGCACAAAACTAGTGTATTAAATCGTATTAACTTATTGGTTTGCTGTTGCTTGTCAACCCTCCGGGCCGGCCTTTTCGGCAGCCAGAGTCCATTCCCGCAAATCTGAAGGCAGGATTTGAATGTTTGCCTCCAAAAGCCAGGACATAACATGGCAAAGCCCCAAGGGACAACAAGGACGCTGGGCAAATCGTGGTTTTCTTATCGCTTCCAATATGAACCACCTTCTAGAGGCCATGGTTGATGAAACCACACATTTGGGACTACTGAGGGATGGCTTCGATATATCGACCATAGACATCCATAGACCCTATAATTGTCCGATAAACCACTTGGCTATTTGTGGGCATCTCCTTACTTTCCCATGAAATTCCATTCCCCTGCCTGGTGCTGCATGGCCGGGGTCATTGGGGGATTCAAGTCCTTGACCCGATAGAGACAGGAGCGCATCGTGGCCTCCCGGGCTGAAGGAGTCCAGGTACCCTGGGTGTCGTGGTTGTTTGATTTTTCCCTCCCATGATGACAAGATGAAATATGATGAAATCCATAGAAGTCCATTTTTTTTGGGGATGATTTTGATGATAATTTTCCCAGGTCTGGAATGATTCAATCCTGTTGTTTGGACAGTCCATCCCTGCCAACAAGTACCATGAGTTGCTGATCAAATGTGGAGGATTCAGAGCCCATTCCCAGGGTCAGGACTACAGACCGACCGATCCCACAGGAACGGGCGCCTCGTTCGGGGAAATCTCAGCTGTGCAGGGTAGTGAATTGTCAGTGGATTGGTTCAAGCGAAAATCTATAAGGAAACCCTGGTTACCTAGTTTTTACCATCAAATTTAGGGCTTTCCTGTAAATTTTCCCATCATCCAAGTCTGTGAGATTGGCAGTGATCCAACCCGCGAGGCCCGTGAGGCATCATCAGGAATCAAAAGCTCTCCACTGAACAACTAGACAAGTTCAAGGCGAAAGCTACTTGTTTCTACTCAACCAATCCCTGGGGATCTGTGGGGATAGTCATTTCATGTCATTTCTGTGACTTTTCAGTCGAGAGTTTTGCAGCCCGCACGTTTTCTTGTCTGGGGTCCTCCCAACGAGACAACCACGTTCTCCATTGTGACAAGACACTTCCATCCTCAGAAGCAGGATTGGTAGATTTGTAGGCTGAGCCCATCAACAAAACAGCACATCCCTTTCCCCCATTTTCTGCAACTTCTGCAACTCTTGTGAGCTTTGCTCTGATTCTGTGGCCCCCTGCTGTTGCGGTGTGCAACCCGGTGCTGCAATCCCCATCCACTGAGACCTGGACGCCAGGTGCTTCTGTGACGTCACCACCCAGTTGCGCTGCGCCAATTTCTCGCGGCTAATGGCGCTTTCCAGGGAAGCACCTCGCAGCATTTGCTGTGGCAACCCGGCCCCGCTGATGTGTCCATGGTGGTGGTTTTGCGGAGGATGTTGTTGACCAATGAACTGTGAGGAATATGATATAGGAATATCATCCAGGGTAGATAATCACAAGAAGTGAAGATGTCGGATAGCAATATCAGAATACCGAGCTGTCCTGTCACAGGCAACCCATGGTCAAAAAGCATCGACCGTGACTTCAGGGCGGCAGCCGTGCTACAAGATTTTGGAAGATCTTGAGGAGATATCATCAAATTTCATCAAACTACAACCGAATGTCGGTGGGCAAACATTGGGTGTCACACAACCTTTTATGGTTTAGTACTACATATTATGACCCGTCACTCTGTGGTTCCTAGGGTCTGAAATGTGAACCCATATGGCACCATTTGGGTGTGGATCAACATCAGTACCACTCAAAACATCGGTACAAAGTGGTAACAGCCATAAAACCATCAGACAAAACATGGAAAATCATGGAAAATCCCTATGCTGTCCCCATTTTTGGAGCCATCTGTGGCTGGGTGCCCCTACGATCATGCACATGCCCCGCAACCCGTGGTCGGGCAGGGGCCGAAGCTGGACGTTGGCCTGGGGAGATAGAAAAGTAAAAAGCTACAAAAACAGGAATTAAATGGAATTAATGTTTCATTTTTTTTTGGTTGTCTACCAGGGTTTAGTTGAGGATTAACAAGTAGTTGGGACCAATGGGGGGTCTTTACTACTAGCCGGGTGGGATTGGAACCATCAGAAATCAGCCCACCAGTCGCTTCGGGTACCACCAGTCCTTGGCTGCGAAGCATCAACTTGTCTTCCTTTGGCGATTCTGGCTGAGGTGCATCCTCTTCCTCCTGCCACGAGGTGACAAGAACTTCACAAAAAAAACATCCCAACATTTACCAGAAATGAGTGGTGTATAATCCCATCTGTTTGTATATGTTTGTTTATATGTATGTATGTATTTGTAACTTTAACAGGTGGGTTTACCACATGATCCTTGGTCTGGGTCAAGGTTCTTCTTGGCAAACCAGTGTAACATGATACCCCAACAACAGCATCCAGCCGTAGCTCCTGGGCTATTGGCTGTACGTGACCTCCAGCATTTTGCGGATGGTTGGGGCAGCTCCAGTGGTGTAGCCCTGGCAAAGGTGGATCATTTCCTCGAGGCACCTGAGTAAACCATGGCTTGTCCATGTCTTATTTACCAGAAGGGATGATATATTGAAACCACCAACCAGTCCCCAGGTTTTGTTGGTTTGTGGAGCTTCCTCCCAATTTCGTGTGGTATCTTGCGGTATCTTGTGATCATCCCATCTTCATCAGGCTCAAGCCCAACTCCCAGCCTCTCCGTGGATTCACACATCCCTTGCCGCATTGTTTGATTTTCCCCTCCTGGCGCTAGAATCAGCGATCTTGTGTCCACCATTGTGCCAGAAGTGAGTCATGAACAAATCCCAGAGTGAACGAAAACAACAGTTGGCTAATCGCCAAATACTGGCTGCACCACCATATAGGCCAGCAAACAGTGGATTTGGGAAAAGCTGTAATCACCATTTTTGGACAAACCCATATTTGGTGGTGCAGTTCCAGTTCCAAGAGGATATACAGCTAAAGCTATAGGGCCCCATATCCCAACTTATGGGGGCAATTACCAGGGTTATAATCATTCATAACCGCTGGCCTGCACCTGAAAGTTCCTTTTCTGGTGCTTTCCCACATTTCAATCATTTAAAATCTAATTTTGGCATCCCCCACAACGAACATACTTCGACCCTGCCATTTTTGATGCTTGGACGACTACTGATCCATCAGGCCTTGCCTTGACGTCCTGGTGCCTCATTGGACATATGGCTGTGTCTCAAAATGGGGTAGATAAACTGGAAAAAAACGCTATTCAATAGAGAAAATACGGATAAACTATGGGTTTTGGGGCTATATTTTCAGACAAATCCATATTTACTGGGATTTTGATGGAGTAAATATGTCCAACCATATTTAATTGGTTTGTCCGGAAATCTAAATGGGTCGGTATAACCCCAAATGGCAAGTTGAATACGGAATATGATCAAAACCAAGGTTTTTTGGGGTGCTGTATTTTCCTACAAACCGATTTCTTGGTTTCCCTGGCGGAGTAGATCACTAGTAAGCGAAAATGATAGATTGGCCCCAGTTTGGGACATGTGCAAATAGTCCTGGTTCAAAACTTCACATGTCTCAGTGTGCGACCGCGTCCTTAATGCAATGGACAGGAGTTGATTTCGTCCACAAACTGGATACTGAAAGTACTTGTCAATCCAACATTTCACCATTGATATAAATGGATCCAATATGGTGATTGGAATAGATCCGATCATTCAGTTCTTGTCATACAGTAAATATCTTTATGATATTTTCATCACCTCTCTAGCTGGAAATTGGATGGAGCCCCTCCCATTTCAACCAAGCTGCGGCAGGAAGACCGGCACTGCCTGGGAAGGAGAACTTCAAGTGAGATCCGACTTGTAAACTGTGGGAATAAGGATCAACTGAATTTTCTGGAATAACATTTAAACTTCAAGCTGTAATCTGTGGAGATAATGAATTTGAGAAAACAGGACAACCTGGAGGAATGGGGCCAACAACATCAAACATCTAGGGAAAAACCGTTGGGAATCCTTGACAATCCTTGACCAGCTACAGACCACAAGGGGCGAATGTGGCGGATCATACATGGTGCGATTTAAACCTTTGTTTCTTTCGGCCCCCCAAACATCTGCCTTTAGTACTGGTTTCAACAATAGCCATAGCTCCGAATTGTTGATGTCCCAACTATCCAACTATGTGTATATATATATATAATATATATATATATACACACTGCTACAGAAAACTCCCCTTCTTGTCAGGCAAACCAGATCCCTCGCGGAAACAAGCCACGACATCCCCTTGATTCGCGGTCTTCAAAAAGTCTGCCATGGCCGTCATCAAGTTCTTGGCCATCGCCATGATACTGGCGATGCTAGTAGCACAAAGGCGCATGGAACATAGGATGTAACAGGGATATAGTATGTGCATCTGTATGGATGGATGGATGTATATCTATGTCTATATCTATATCTGTACTTAGATTTATTTTTCTATGTTTTTTTCTATGTATCTAGCCTTTTCAATGTATCTATGTACCTATGTCTATGTATATGGGACATGAGATGTAGCAACAGTTTGATATGGGTGTGTCTCAAAGTGGGGCAGAACCAAACATGTCAAAACGGTCAATTGAACCATACCCAGCAAATTGATGGGGATTTAACAATCAAAAACGGTCACCCATTTTCACAATGCTGAACAATGGAAATGGCTTTGTCTCAGAATGGGGGCATAACACCAAGTTTCAAAATGGCATGTTTGACGGGAAACCATGTAAGTCAATGTAAAAACATTTGGATTGTGGGGTTCCTTTCAGAACAACGCCATTTTCCCAGGATCTGCGGAATGGATGGCACAAAACCAACTTTCCATGGGAGTTTGTCTGAAAATGTAGCATCCAAACCTATGGTTGATTCTCATTTTTCCCACACTCTGCGGCAATCAATGAGTCAAACATGGCAATGGACATTCCATTGATAGACGCTTTTCCCAGCTGTAAACCTCCATTTAGTTGGGGATTTCCCATTGCTATGTTTGATTTCGAGGGTGTATGAAACCACGATAAACCATGGATTTTTTGGGGTCGATCTCCCATTTTTGGACAGACCGATGACTGCGCCTGACATCCAAAGCTGCATGTGCGCGCACAAAACAAATATCTTCCTCAACTTTGGGCCGTGGAATCGGTTGAACATGTAATCTTCTTTCTAATAGGCCGAAACAAGGCGCTGCCTGGGAACATGGTTCGTCAAGAGTCTGCAACATTGCTGAAAAGTACTGTGTATATATAACATATCATATAATATAATATACAGTCCAAATATGTTGAAGACGGCAAAACTCATCTGTCGTACTGAACGGCTTTGACATATCTGGGATTGAATCTCGGCAGCTGAAAACGGGGAGGCAAAATGAGAACAACGCAAGGCCAATGAATGGCCATTTCCGGATGTTCGTTTCAAATCCGCAAACTATTGGCCATTGGGAATCATCCTCTGAGGCAGGGATGAAATAAAACATGAAACAACCAAATAGTTCGAAATTACATGAAATTACCTCAGCAACCAGATCTCGAACCTCGAACTTCAACAATTATTTGATGTTACCCATATCTGATCCGAGTGTCGCGAGAGACATGTGTGCAATAAAACTCCGAGAGGGCTGCTTCCGGTGACGAGCGTGCGCGCGCAATGAACTGCTGCGTAGCCTGCCAAGTGTGAAGGCCACACGGTCATCTACAACCACTCATGAATCGGTGCTGTGGGTTCTTGGTTTTCAATCCAAGAGTTCTTTTGCAGTGATGCTTCCAATCTGCCGATTCCAAAGCACCAAACCAAATAATCCGCTATTCGTAATGAGGGTAGAAATATACAGTCTTTTCTTATATATCTACATAAGAGGACAAATCTTTCAACTCTTTTACAACCATGCATTAATCCATTAGTTAAAAATCAAGTGTCTATATATATATATAACAACTTAACCAACCTCCCGTGCCATATACATGTCACAATGTGATATGTAGCACAATGTGATATACGTATCACGTATCCCCACGTTGATATAGTAAGTTGATATACCAATCAACAACCCCTCACCAAGTTTTTCCCAAACTTTCCATCACCAAAACCCAGCACCCCTCACCACCGTTCCGCCCCCAGCCTTCACCGCCGGGTCCTCCGCAGAACGCTCGTGGAAGGCCATGATGCGCACGGGCTTCATGACCTGCCGGGGTGAAAATCCAAAATTAATGTAGATGATTCATATATTATAGATGATTAACACAATTTACAGATACATATATGTGTGTGTATATATATATACACAATATAGATGATTAAATTATTGATAGGATGTGCATTGTATATGTGTATATGGGTAAATTATTGATAAACTTTGACTATAGATTGTATTGAATATCAAATCACTAATGTATATCACTGATCTAATCATCTGAGATTAATAGATTCATATTCATACTCGGATAATAATGATTAATGATGATATAGATACTTAATCACGATCATTCATATTCTATCATATTCTATTCACATTCGTAGCTATATATGTACGTATATATATGTATATATATATATATACACATTATATCATGTTTTTATTTTCAGTCATATTGTGTATATATTGTCAACCCACAATAAACATATTTAACATTAATATGCAGTATCTGATCATCTGAACATATCTGCTTATATATATATATAATACTATATAATATATGACAGTGTAGAATAATGTAAGTATATATATATATACACATACAGAATCATAAAGATACATCCAGCATTGGTATTGTTTGAGGCAACATCTACATCTATTGCCGAACAGTACCTATGTAACCAAACATTATATACTCCATTTCATAGATGTCCAACTAATACCAACCTGGGGACTCACATGCTATAATTATATATATATATCTCTATATATATATAAATATATATATATATATACACAGTATGCAGATTCTTTCTTGCGGGATCACAAAACAACAAAGATTGGACCGCCCAACTGCTCGAAGATCATCCAGTGCAACCACCGCAGTGCAACATCCCAAAACAGCCAGCCATCGGCTACGCATTTTGCCTCCCGCAGGAGATGTTCATGGCGATGTTCGGCTTCAATTTGCCATTCGTGCACTTTGCCCGGAGGACAGTCGCCCACCTGGCACAGCGACCAACCACGGGGATGGGAACACTTCCTGAAACATATAGGCAACACACAATTTCAAGCTATTGATGTATATATATATATATATAGGATTCAGCCAAGTCACGCTATTTTGCCGTGCTGGACCTGAAGGTTCTCTAATCCTGATGGCTTAGCCACAGAAATTTCTCAAATTTACACAGATGNATGGCATGATCTGGGATCATTTGCAAATAAAAAAGCTGGATTCCCTCAATGGCATGAGTGGAAAAACCAGCTAGAGACTGCCCTTCAGTTCTTCTTTCCGTTGGGACAGCTCACATCCACTTGGGCGTGGAGCGGGGGGCTGGCTTTGAACCTAAAAGCCCCAATTAAACGTCAAACACTTTGCCATGCTTCATCCTATCTGTCGACACGACTGCATAGGATTCAGCCAAGTCACGCTATTTTGCCGTGCTGGACCTGAAGGTTCTCTAATCCTGATGGCTTAGCCACAGAAATTTCTCAAATTTACACAGATGNATAGGATTCAGCCAAGTCACGCTATTTTGCCGTGCTGGACCTGAAGGTTCTCTAATCCTGATGGCTTAGCCACAGAAATTTCTCAAATTTACACAGATGGCCAATGGTATGGCCTTTTCCCACAGATCAATGGCATGATCTGGGATCATTTGCAAATAAAAAAGCTGGATTCCCTCAATGGCATGAGTGGAAAAACCAGCTAGAGACTGCCCTTCAGTTCTTCTTTCCNATGGCATGATCTGGGATCATTTGCAAATAAAAAAGCTGGATTCCCTCAATGGCATGAGTGGAAAAACCAGCTAGAGACTGCCCTTCAGTTCTTCTTTCCACGGCCCCAAGCTTGGCTGAAAACTAAGGTTTGAAAGCCGTAGGAGGGCACTGATTTTCAAAACAGGTTACACGTTCCCGATCCAGCGAAGACATTCGCAATTTTGGGATCTGGGATAACCCGTCTTCAAGGTACAATCTAGCCACTCCCAAGCTGCGCCATCTTCCTCGCAGGAGGATGACATCGATGGAGACACCTTCCTGCAAAAGAAAAGTTGCACCACCACGGCGAAGAGAATATGGTTTCATTTTCAGATGGCAGATACGAAAATATTGCATGTATTTCTCAAACTGATTTCGAAAGGATTGCGCAGAATGGGGCCACAACTTTTGACCTCGAAATTGTTGCTGGGTGTCCGACAAGGTCCGAATTAAATTAAGGACCAGCGGATCTCGAATAGATACTGCTTCCTCTGCGCCAGTGCGCAATCCACTCTTACTGCTAAATAAACTGACAACCCCGCAAGAATCATTGCATTCGAAATCCTTAAATTGAAGGGCAAGAAGTTCGCCCGTGCGGAGCAGGCAATGAAAGCCCAGCGCCACCAATGTCGCAAACGCCAGTTGATTACAATCAACAGCGCGCGCCACGATGGCTTTGACCAACCATACCGTGATGGGTGGAGCTCGTTGAGGCGACTCAACACGCCTCCAACTTCGGAAAAGACGCCAAGACTGGCGAAGAAGACCTTTAATATGAGGCCAGAAAAAATGAAGCCCACTGAGGCAATCTGCTATATCATTGACTGTCTCTCCACGGCACCATTGAAGTTCAATGTAATCACAAACTATCCCATCCAAGTCAGCCAAATCTGGCTGCGCTTCAAGGAAAGGCAGGATTCTGCCCACGGCACGTTCATATCTTTCCTTAGTGCGAGTGGTGACAGTGTAGTCTCGAAGACGAATTCCCCGACGTTGTTCTTGTCGCCCTTGTCTGGTGCGCGCTGCCAGCACAACCCGGGGCAGGTTACGCGGCATCACGACCGACTTGCAAAGTCTGTCGGGTTCTCTTGTGAGGGAACATGGGCATGCAGCAGCACGGCGCCCATCGCCAATTGCACCGCGCCGATCTGATTTGTTAACGGCTGCAGTAAATGGCTGCTGGTACGCCCTTTAGTTAAAATAAAAAGGCAGACCATAGAATCTTCAAGGTGTAGCCACCTTTTGTTAACCCTGGAAGGATCACGACATTTCCAAAGAATACTGTTGAGGATCATCTTCATCTCCAAAAAATTTATGTGGGTCTTAAAGAGCCACTTGACTTTAAAAAGATGTTTCCACTGCCACCACCATGCCCTAGCAGAACCATGTGCAGCAACCTTCAACCCCATGACCTGGCCACTACTAATGCGGACATCAGCCCCTGTGTTATTGACAGTGAGGCCAAGATGCCGCGTGAGTTCGGTTGTAGAAAAATCGCCATCGCCTGCACCACCATAAGAAAGCAGCCGCGTAATGGGCACATCCACACTGGGGTGCACCGATGCACCTGGAGCCAGGCCTAAGCGCTTGACGATCTTGGAGGGAGTCATACGGGGGCAAAAAGATGCACTCATCATGCTACCAATGACAGCAAAGGATAAAATGGAGAAAGAGTCACCACAAAGAGAACAGCGGATGTCTTCAAACTCCCGCCAGTTCTTCTTTGCGTTGGATGCACTTAAACAAGTGGAGGTGTGACCTGGACCAAAACCAAGGAGTAATTCACGCTCACTGGAGTCAAGAAGTCTTGGCTTGGCACCCTTTTGATATAATAAAAATCGCTCTGCATACTGGTAGGGCGGATATCTATATTCATCTTCAGTCCACCGTCTCAAAGTATCCTGAGACGCCCTAGCGTACCCTGCGGGTTGAGGAGGTGGCTTTTGCCGCTTGATGCTTTTCATAAATGTAGGAAAACACCCACCTTCTTCACAGGGCCATGACCAACCTGGTCTGATCCACTGAGAAGTCTGGACGGAATCTCCAGTCATATAGGCACGAACATATTCGCGTTCTGTCCAAAGCTCCAAACCCTCCATCTCATATAATGTTTCAGAACACCAAGCGAATCTAGGTCGACTGACTGGTAAGATGTCGGAAGGGTCAAGCTTAATAGGGCAAACCTGTAGGTGGTCAGAAATGGTCATCCGGGCATTCTCATCCATGGATGCCACATTTTCCACACAGAATTTAACCACAGTGTGTGGAGAAAAAATTTCCTGAACCCAAGAAATAATATCGAGCAACTTCCAGAATAATTTGCTACCTTCACCTTCAAGGTTCTGCCGATAGGCACGAACAGAAGATAAATGAATACAAGGAAAGCCGGCAAACAGGTGCAACTCTTTGATGTGGGGAAAAAGTCGGGCCCAACGAAGGATCTCCTCCCGGTCAATGTGCTCGACATCATGCAACTCCAAGACGTCGGGCCACGCACTACGCGTGACTCGATTGCCCGTGGGACTGATGTCCACTGAGATGCGCCCAGCGGGCCGAATGCCGAGTATATCGTACACTCGGAAGGGTCCACCCACTCCGTTAAAGATAGAAACAATGAGCAATGGAAATTCGAGCGGTTGCAACCGCAAGTCATTCTTCATGCCCACAAGAGAGCGGCCTGACCAAGACAAGGTGGAGGCCACTGCACATGCGCCACCATGCTCAGACGCGTCCGAGCAGGTGACTTGATTGTCGTAATCCGATGTCAAGTCTGCTTGTAAAAGAGGGGACAAAAAGATCAGCCCCAAAAGCTCCGCTTTAATAATCTGTATCTGCTTCGGCCCCAACCAATGGGACTCAAGGGCTTGCCACGATCGTGATAACATTCCCATAGCTGCTCGCCTGTACTGCAGCAGAAACACCCAGCGACCTAAGATAATTTGAACTTCTTTCTTGCTCCAATGCGTTTTGGACAAAAGTGAGAAAGTTGCCCAAACAGTCTTAAAAACTCTTTCTGGAGATCCGCCTAATAAACCACGTTTTCCATCGATTCGCACCCCAAGCTCAGTTGCTGATGTAGATCCTAATACTTGCTTATCCGCAGCGGTAAGAATACCAGCGGATGACCAAGCATGCATTGCTTGCTCCTGCAAAGTGACATCTCTCTCATGCAAAGGAGGGCTCAGCTCAGCAGCCATAAAATTGTCGAGGTACACTTGCCACCACGACTTCTCCGGAGTTGCTTCTTCCGCTACCTTGGAAAACCACAAAGGGGATGGACCCGCTCTTTCTGAGTTCTAGCTGCTGTGGCAACCCCCGGGATAACAGAACCTCTCTTGAAACAGATTGCATAATGGCCACGCTGGAGGCCCAGCCCATAGGCAGTACTCGGCACGATGGCCGGTACCACTTATTGGGGTCAAGACCGTCAACTTGAAGGTCAGCCCCCTTTACCTTATAATTAAAACACATAAATGGTTGCCATACTGAAGGAATCTGGAAAAGATAAAACGCTGCGCTCATATCCCCTTGGGAAACTGAAATCTCTTCTCCTTGACTAAGAACCAATGGAAGCCAACTGGTTGCACTGGGTAAACAGTCAATGTCACCCCGCAACACAGTAAAAAGTGCGTTAACGGGGATGAGGTTCATGATAACTCTAAGAACTGGAAGATTTCCTTCAACAAACTTTCCTGGCTTCACTACCCCAAACATTCCAGAAAGATATTGGCCACGAGAGTCCTTGAAAACAGATTCATCCTCAATCCAAGAAATAATACCACGCTGTTGCAGAAGGCAGAAAACAGATTTCTCACAACCCTTGGCAATATGAACTCGAGCTGAAACTGGTGCAGATGCCCTATCCTTCTCTGCTAACAGCGATTCCAACGGATGCTCCATGTAATATTTTGTCCTACCATGTAGAAAGGGCAAAACAGAGATACTACCTCCATGTCCTTCTGGTGGGAGTCCTTTCACAATCTGCTCGCACGTCAGGGGATGAGGTTGCTGAATTTCTTCCCCTGAATATGAAATCCTCCTTTCTTTCAGTTCTGTAGCAACATCGTTGAAAGAAAAAGAAACAGGAGTTTCACCATCCAAAAACCTCCTAATCTTATTTTTCAAATCACCCAACGCCGCAACATGCACTTTTCCTTGAGACCGCTGTTTCCCTTGTCCAGGGAGTCCATAGAGGGCATTCAATGCCACACATCCTAACGCGACCCAACAGTTTGAAGCGACTTCTAAACGGCCGCAAGGATCATCTCCAGCGTCCCTCCAACCATCCAGCTGGGGAAGTGTCACTGGTAGAGGAAACAGACTACCTCGGGGTTGTGAAGTAGCCTGTGAAGGCCCAGCACGATTTTCCAGCTCACTTAGAAAACCAGCTTTCAATCCCCATACCAGCAACACCCCTAGGTCGGCCATGCCAGAGACTTTCGTCACAGCATCCAACCATTGGGTCTTGTTCATAGGCTCCGCGTCTGACAGAGTCCCTCCAGTGTAGCAGTCTCTCATGGGAAAATCTTGCACTTCTCTCGAATTGCAGCCCACTGGCTCTTCCAAGGGATGCTTCAAAAGGCCTTCAACGCCCGCATCAGAACCTTGGGTAATATGCGCCTGAACCGGATGGGGAGCGCCAGGGCCAGGGCCCAGCGTCCAACTCTGGCTCACGTCTGATGACACTCCTAAGTGTCCGCTTCCGGCTTCTTGGGCTTCTCTCCTGCTTTCTCCTTTGTGTCGTTTGCCCAAGCTCCCCAGTTCCCTTTCTGGAACTTGCCTTTTCCTTTTCCTTTCTTGCCCTTTCCTTTTGCCTCCTTTCCCTTTCCTTTTGGGCGAGGCTCGAAGGACCAGCTGTCGCCTGACCAAGGCTGAGCCCGGCCCCAAGAGCCTTTGCCCCCTGCCTTTTCCACTCTCCTGGCGTGCTTCTGAGCACTGAGAAGAACGTGGGGTGGCACGCTTGACTCCTCCTCCTCGCAATAGACTTCCAGATGCTTTGCTGTTTGCCACCCCTGTTTGGTGGCCGTGTCTATAGCCAGAAATCTGGCTGACAACACGTCGGCCAAAGTTGCCAACTGCCCATCTCTGAGAAGATCTAGGCATTTTGCCACCATTGCCATCTCTTTGCAATCGCGACTCCTGGCATCTATGAGCGGCCTCAGCACGATCTGAAAGTAGGTCTGTATCTTGGGCCGCAGATGATTTCGATCCAAGAGGTCTTCTTCGCCTCCCACAACTCCATCTGTAGCCAACCTCTCTATTGCAGTCTCCTCCAACATCTTGAAGACAGACCCTGGCGATCTGCGGGACTTCTTTTTCAATGGTGCGACTAGGCTCTTGTCGCTGGAAGAAACTTCTCCGGAAGAGCGAGAGTCGCTCGTGGACCGGGAGCTTCTGCTGCGCCTTCTCCTCTTGGACTTCCGGGATCTTGAGCGCGATCGGCTCCTCTTTTTCTCCCTCTTGGCCAGCAGCCCCACTTGAGCCTGGGCTGCACGGGCCAAAAGGTCGCCCATGGACTTCTTCTTTTTCCTCTTCTTCTTCTTCTCTTCTGACTTGTCTGACCCCACCAGGTCTATTTGTTCTGCCTTGACTTGAAGGGGAACTACCGCCTGTGAGGATGATCTTGGGGCAGTTCCACCACGTCCATCCACGCGCTCCCTTCGGCCTCCTGGATCCCCATGAGTATGAGGAGACCCCAGCGGCTCGGCAAAGGAAACCCGATGCTCCTTCTTTCTCAAGGCCGATAGGCGCTTTTCTATGGCGGACAGCGACTTTTCTCCAGCACCCTTTTCCCGGGTGCCAGGAGTAGAAGCACGCCGGTCTGCCTCCTTCAGCTCCATCTCCTTTCCACCTGCAATAGCCTTCTTTGCAGCATTTGTAAGCCACTCCGCATTGTAATCTCCCGGAGGAAACCAGCGGAACTGGAAGAGGTGAAGTGCGTCCACATCTTCCCTTAGGCATCGACCATCTCGAGTACAGCAGATGTGGACCTTTTTCCTTGAGCCTTTGAAATACTTGTCCACTTTCTTCTTCTCTTGAGATGTCTCCGCTCCTAAGCTCTTGACAACCAGCCATAGTCCAGAGGTCTCCCTCTCCCTTTCGAGCACCAATAGAGCTGCTTTTGGAGGGTTGGCCTCTGTGCTGTCTGGGTCCACAAACTCTATGACGGACCCTGCTGGCAGGTGCCAATGGCGCCAAAAATCTACCTCTTCCACATTGTAAGAAGTTGGAATTGAGGGCTTTGGCTGCTCCCTCAAACTTTGTCGAATAGCCTCCTCTCTTGCCTCGGGCTCCTCCTCCTCTTCCGAGGATCGAATATCCCATGGTGTCTCAGCCGTCGATGGCATCGCAAGGCACAAAAGTGCCAGCGACGTCGTCAATAACGGCGTCTGAACCCTGACTCCAAGTTGTCGGACAATTCCAAATGACTGGAATCAATACGCCGATGACTGGAGCGTAGTGGGTTCTCAGCTTCTCTATAATGCCTCTGTCTTCTGGTACCTCCTCTCTTGCGTCTCTTCTTTGGCTTATGCTCTCCTTCCTTCTTATGTCTGGGTCTGCCTTTCGGCTCTGGGGGTCTCTGAGACCCTCGACTCCTTCTATGATCCTCTGCCTCCTCTGGTTGAGGCTCCTTTGCTGTCTCCTCAGACTTCTTCTTCTCAGGTCTTTCTTCCTGAGCAGACTCCTCTTCTCTCTTGATATCGTCTTGAGTGGGCTCCTCCTCTTCTCCACTCTCTTCTGTATAGCTATCTGCTGCCTCTTTTTCAACTCTGGGGGCAGGCGCTGGCCTCTCTTTCTCTCTCCTCTCTTCTCTATCTCCTTCCCTCTCTTTGTGCTCCCTTCGCTCTCTATGCTCCCGAGATCGTGATGGAGGCTCCCTTGACAGGACTGATCTCTGCAGAGGAGGCCGGGTGTCTCTCCTGGGGCTGCGGCTGCGAGGTCTTGACGCCCTGGCTTTTGGGGTCAAATTCAAAGGCTCAGACCCACCTGATGGACTCAACCTTGAATCCAAATTGTGCAGGGCCTTGATGAACCTCGCCGCAGAGACAGCTGCCTCCTCAGCGACTACCCTGACGCCAGGATGCTGCCAGCGCTTCTTGTAAAGAAGCACAGCAGCTTCCAGCGCAGAGCAGCCGATGCACCACGAGTCGCCTTCAGACGGTCTTCCTACTCTGCACTTGTTGCAGGTAGGGGGCATAGTCTGGCTTTGAACCTAAAAGCCCCAATTAAACGTCAAACACTTTGCCATGCTTCATCCTATCTGTCGACACGACTGCATATGTATACATATATGTGTATATGTATTTTTTTTGCCAAAAGCACATTGTAGCGTAAGCTGCGGCTCGGCACACTAAATTCTCTTGGTTGCTAGGGGAACTACCCCGCGCTAGCAACATGAATTGGAAAAAAACTGCTACACTGCTCCTGGGCCAGCAAAATCTGCTCCCAGTTCAGAGCCGTACGTCTGCACAATCAGGGCTCTGACCCGGTCCAAAAGGGCCTCTGTGGGGCAGGCAGCGTCAGGATCAATCTCAGTGGAATTGATCCCCCGTGAAAGGGAGATGGCCATTGCCTTGCACAGCGCTGGTCCATACTCCTTTAATTCTGTCGTCTTCCAGTGCCCCTGTGCGTTTTTCCCAATTGCTGAACCAACAGGGTTGTCCTTTCGGACGCGACAACAGTGAAGATCAGACATCAAGTTCGGAAGATTGATCGTCAAGAATGACGTTGGTTTAGTCGTCCTGGCGCCCATCAGGCCTTGAGTGAAGGTGATCTTCTGGGCATTGGGCATGCTCAGAATAGTTGCCATCAATGGCAATCTCCAGATAGATGCCGCTTCTGGGAGGTCAACTGCTTCGGCGGGGTGCTCCAGAATACCATACGCGTCGGCCAAGGAGATCTCAACCATAGCCAGCAAAGAAAAGCCCAATAATTCATTGCCGACGATCAGCTGGATCAATTCTCGAAGTCGGACTGCTACAAACCCCCAGGCATTCTCCACATCGCGAAGTACACGGGGACCCTTTGCAGAGGGATGGCAGTCAAGACCATGCGGATTCTGTTCCGTCTCAAGCTGCACAGCCCTGGCACGCGACCAGGTTTCGCACGGGGGACCGCTGACATATGCAATCACAAAGCGGCATCTAATGGCCTCCAGCCAAAAGGATCTAGTTTCAGGGTCAGTGGCGTCACCATCTTTGGCATGGATCACAATATCCATGGAGACGATATGCAACACGACCCCCGAGAGAATGGGCATCTTCTCCATATAAAACTGTAGATCGCCGATTCTGCGACGCCCGGAATATGCGTGCAGCAGGATTCTGTGAGTCCCAAAGGTCCGAGGTGGTAACAGTGGCGGTTCAGCGCCAATGTGCTGTTGCAGGACTGCACAATGCTGTTCGAGCGTTGTGACCTCAGGAAGAGGCACTGCATCCACCAGTTGACTGTGTAGAAATGGCCAGGTCTCAGATTGACACAACCTGTGAATCAAAGCGCGCATCTGCTCCAAGTCGAACTCAAAGAACATGGCATCCTCCTCTGCAAGAGCGTCAATGAAGAACTGCAATGTTCGCCGCAAAGAACTCCAGGAAATAGGAGTGCTCTCAATGCCATCCCGTAGAGCCGCTTCAAAATGCGGAAAGTCAGTGAACTCAGAGACAAGCTGGATGAGGAGGTCATAGATCACGTGATTGATGTCGACAAATGCACGTGGTCGCGGAGCTGGTAGATGTGGTCCTTGACCTTGCAAAGGTGGCAAGTACCTGTCATGCAGCTGGACCCGGTCCTGGTCAATAGTCGATCCGGTGCCTGGCTCAATGCCACAGCTGAGATTGAAACTTCGAAGTCTGTCTCTGCACCTTCGAGAGTAATAAAGATGGGCTTTCAACTTGGCCATCGTGTGGAAATGCTTCAGACATGCGCTGCACGTAGGATGATCATAGAGCTGTCTCAAAGTGGAAACTTCTCCATGAACTTTGTGCATATGGGCTGCCTCACCAGCAGCATTTCTGCATCTCTTCTGGCACTGCATACATCCATAGCATGAATGCTCCATAGTCTCCACGCTGAGGAATTGTGGGGGCTCCAAGTGCAGAGCTTCATGACATCGAGTAATGGCTTGCACATGTAGCTGTCGCACAAGGAAATCTCGTTTGCGTTGAAGAACAGCATGCTCGACAGCACGTCGGACAAGTCTTTTCCAGTAGCCAGGTGAGTGCACCAGAATTGCATGCCATTGATCATAGTGCTGGCGAGGATCTTGGAGATCTGAGGATCGAGACAGTTGGTGCCACATCCAAATCATGTCTTGTTCCAGGATACGACCCCACTCGGTGTCCTTGTGCAGCAGTGCCCAAAGGTCCGGGATGCCCGCCTGCACCAATGTGACAATGTACCGAAGACGCGCTCTCTTCAGCAATTCCTCCGCACTGGGCAGTCCCACACGAACAAGCAGATCCTCATCCCCAATGTGGTAGTCACCTGATAGTTTCAACAGTCGCCGGTACAGGTTCATGACTGTGGTCTTGAAGCGCCCTGCAGAGCCGACATCTGTAGCAATCCACGACTCAGCACCGTAGAGGAACTTGGAGAGAACAAGCATTTGGAAGAGTTCAACACGACGGGCAAGTGGTAGATGACCATTTTGAAACAGAACTTTCCGGTGTTGATTGAACGCACTATGCGCCACAGCTGCTTTTTGTCGTAGCTCCCTCTTCTGTTCACCTGTGTGATGCGCTATCGATCCCAGGTGTTTGTACTGCATGACCAATTGGATGTAGCATACATCACCTTCACATACGACAGGAAAACGACGATCCGACACAGGTCCATAAAAGCGGATGCGTTGCTGTCTGGATCCGGCTCCTCGAAAGGAAATCATCATCTCGGTCTTGCCCGGCTGCAAGTTGGGCGACAAGCAGTGATGACGGCAAGTGTCCAAAAGAAATCCAGAAACACATCCAAGCCGAGAAATGAGCTGAGAAGCTGATGGAGCTTGAATGGTCAGGGCCAGATCATCCATCCAATTCGGACCAATAAAAGGAATCTGTGGAGAGGACTCTTCAGAGCCGCAACCAAAAAGAGGAAGACGGTCAAGGCCCGGTAGCCAGTGCATGAAGCCCCGTTCAATCATGAAGTTTTGCACCTTGGTGAGAACACAAGACCATGCAAAGCCGAAGATGAAGTCAGCCAGACTGTCTCCTGGTCGCGTGCCCATTCGGGTCCTGGACACGTCAAGCTGCCCACGGACCCAAAAATGAGTACTAGTGTGGACTGCTCGCAAGGCTCTTTGGTCCATCTCCGACATGCCAGCCTGTGCCAATGCCGATGGCTCCTGTAGCAGCTGGTGGATTTGATGTAGCGAATCTTCTGGCATGTTGAGTCGCTTCATCAGATGCGCCACGATCTCGTCATTGATCGGACCTCCCATGGGAGCCTCTCTGAGGATTCTATAAAATGCCTCAGTTAAATCCAGAAAGAGCACGCCGCTGGAAAGTCCTTGGTGATGTGCAGCTCGTTGCCAAGCCCTGAGCTGATGTAGGGCCATCTGAACTGGTACTCTGCGACGTCCGCCGCTTTGTTGCAGCTGAAGAAAGCGTTCATATAATGGCGCATGAAAAGTCCGCATCACCCGGTGGATGGATTTGCCGAAATGGTTGCTCACCAATAGCGACCGGTAAGATGTGCGGTCAGAGACAGCTCCTCTGCCTTTGTGGACAGGCGTCAACCTTCCACCTTTGAAGCCAATGTACTCGTGCCCATGCAGAGTGGTCTTCAAAAGATGAGGATAAAGATGCTGTGCCAGAAGGGCAGGATTGGCAAGGCATACTTCTCCTGGAATGCCGTCAGGGCCACATGAACGTCCTCTGGGTATTCGTCGAAGAGCAACTTCGAGGTCAGTCAGCTTGGGCAATTGAGTCATAGAGACATCAATGGCAGCTTGCTGAAAATTCTCCAGTTCCATGATCCACTTTTCTCTCAAGGTTTGATAAGTCATCCGGACGCCACCCTCCATCTCTTGGAAAAAGTCTACCCATGCATCTGTGATTTCCACAGGCATCGTGCAGATGCGTCCATTCTTGTCACGAATCATGGGCAAGGTACCCCGTTTGCACTTTCTCGGGTTGCTCGGTCCAGTGTATGGTCGTAGCACACGAAGTACCTCTGATGCCGATGCCGTGGGATCCAAATGGTCAAGATCAGCGCTGAGGGCTTGTTGCTTGGATGTACGCAGCCTTTTTGTCAGTGATGAAGAAGCGTTGCGAAATCCAGCCAAGTGCTTCAACTGCTTGCAGTGTAAGGAAATGCCATATGCATATGCCTCATCCGTTGTGGCGTCAGTGCCCTTCCATGCGGCAAAGAGTTGGATGAGCAACTGCTTAGTCATCATGGCTCGAGTCTGTTTGAGTTTCTTGCGCCACTGAAGCTTGAGGGTTCTGAGTTCCCAGATGTCAGGTGTGACATAGGGCTTCTTGCTGGGGTTGGAACGATCATCGGTGAGGAGTTGATGTACTTGAAAACTGAGTTCACCAGCTTGAGTTTCAACATTCGTGCACCATGCATGTACGGGTATTTGTCGAAGTTTGTGGACAGTGGCCCAAGTGTGTTGGTACTTCAAAGGCTTCCTCATCAAGGCATGTTGCTTGCAACGGCCACTTGGAAGTAAATCATGCCATTGAAGCTGAATCGCCAGGACACGATGGTCGTCAACTGCAGTCGCCAAATCGAAGTCCAGGAGCACTTCAGAGTGGGTGCAACGATCCTTCCAAAGTTGCGGGATGGCAATATGATCAATGAAATGATCTTGAGTGCCTGCAAAGTTGGTCCAAGTACCATGGTCACCATGGTGTGCCTCTCCTGTGGCTGGTAGGCACAAATGCCATTGTTCCAGAAATGCACGCATCAATGGGGTATTGGATGAAGATCGAAATTCACCTCGAAAAACGACTTGATCGTCAGGTGTCCCAGGTTCTGCATTGGCATCTGCCAAAAGGAGAAGAGGGGCATCATCAACGTGCTCAGTCAAAATCTGTGCCGACAGGTCCCACCAGTCAACCCGTTCTTGTAGATCACGTCCACTATGTGGTGCGTGACATGCAAAGAACCAGAGGTTGATGTATTCAGTCGCAACTCGAACAAGAAGTCGGCGGGGGTCACAGTATGTCACAACAAAATCATTCCTGGTGAAGTAGATGGGTTTGCGGCGCCGTCCATACGCATATGGGACAGCAAGATCATACCAAAGCTCGACACCGTATTGCCCATCACCATGTCCAGAAGCAATGCGCAGAATGTTTTGATGACATGTCATGCCTTGTTCCGAACGTGCTTCTTGTATGGCGAGTACAGCTAAATGATGGTTGCGCATCTGTTGTTGGATGTAGTGCAGTTTGCCAGCATGACCCATGGGACCACGATACAATGATTGCACATTGGCAGTCGCAAGGCTCAGGCAAAAATGGACATTGAGGACCTTCTCCACGGCTGGCTCATCCTGCTCAGATGTCGGGGGTTGCCGTAGGGGAAGTCTTGGTGGGATCACCGCCATACCACCTTGTTGCCACTCAGGAAGACCACAACGATCACCAAAGAGGGTCCAAAGGTCCACAAAATAGTGTCGCCAGGACTGCATATCCAGTGTCTGTCTGTGACAGTGATATGATTGTTTGGCTTCTCGCTTGGCAGCCGCATCCGCCATCTCATTGAAGAGAATACCAGTGTGGGCACGAACATGGATCACTTCAAAGTTGTCAGGCGTGAGAGCAAGGTCAAGAGTCTGGTAGAGCCCACGAAGCAAGTAAAAAGAGTCATCTACACATGCTGTCCCGAGTTCACCACTCGCTTGCCCTTTGCCAGTCCACGAGTCAGTGCAAATCAATGTGGGGACCATGTGGTTCTGCGATAACCTCCACATGGCAGCTCCAATAAGAGCAGCACGTTCGGCACAATCTGACCCGATGGTGTCAATGCCATAGTACGCGCTGCCGAGGCAGTCATAACGTACCGGAAAAGCTGCCCAGCCACATAGATGAATTTCAGTCTGGTACTCGTCAAGAAAGATCTCGCCAATGACGACCATAGCCCATGTGTCCGGCCAGCCCAATTCATCTGCTTGTGCAGGTGGCTTTCTTTTCATTGCGGGTTGTGACGACCCGTCAGTGAAAATGAGGAGCCGATCGAACTGATCAAGGTCCTGGGAGGTATGAAGGGCGGTGACAGGGTACTGCTGCACCAGCTCTCGCATCTCATCGTCGAGTGGAATCAATGAGAAATCAGTGCAAAGAACTGCTTCACCCGACTCAAAAAGGGTATGCATATCCTGCAATTGAAAGGCAGTACGTAGTTTGCAGTTGGTCACGTTGGTGGTGACACTCTGGAGGTCAAACATGGTTTGCTGTGTGCGTTGATGTTGGCCACGTTCCGGCCATGACGTAGGTTGTTTGGTGCGACCATGGCGATGCACTGGTAGTGGTTCACGGTGATGAAAAACTACGAAGCGCCAGCCTTTGATGATCACAGAGTCTTCTAGGACAACCGCCCGGGCATATCCAAGACTGCAGAGAAAGGTCATGATGTCCTGCTCAGTCATGGAGTCGAAAGCACTGTGCAAGATGCAACCGTCCATATCTGTCTGATCATCATGCCAAAAGACATAGTGGCAGAAGGTGCCAATGGCCGTGGTGCCAGTGTCCAAACAAAGAAAAAGTCCAGGTACTGGGCAAGGACGTACATCACGTTGATGTCCCCACAGCCGAAGTTCAGCACGGACTTGTTCAGCGGTACCTGGAAGTGCAACTTCAAGAGGCGTAGGCAGGCTCTTGGATCCATCCCCATCAATCAATCGTACTGCAGTGGTGGTGGTGGGCAGCAGTTGTTCCAATGAGAGAATGGTTCGATGCCTGCAAGACGCATGTAGTTGCAATAGTGAGGTGTTTTCCTCATCCTCCCACAGATCCCCCGGTGGCTCATGTTGGCTTCCAAGGTGACTATAGATCAGGACGAAGAGTAGGCCGTGTCGATTGCGGAGGTGAAGGTCTTCAGCAAGCTCAATGTCTCCTTGCCATACCATACATTGAAGTGAGCTCCTTGCTGGAAAGCAAGCTTCGATGTAATTCATGCGCATGATCACATCCGATTTTGTGATGTCAAGCGGAGCAAAACCAGCACGTTGGCGAACTGGCTCTCGATCAAGATGGTTGATGACAGTGAAGAGATTGGCAGCTTGATCAGTTGGTGATCTTTGAAGCACAATCAAGTGAATTTGTTCTCGAGGTTGCCAAGCTGTTGCCGGTGGATTGGGTTTCACAATGTATAGATTGACAGGCCATGTCAGGTCAATGTGATCTTCCCAAGCCTCGACAATGAGTGGTAACCACCTTGTGAAGTCAATCGGCAACACGACTGTTCGTGGGTCTTGGCATTCAAGAACATGAGGAAAATTCAAGTGCCAAGTGATGACACTGAAAGTAGTAGGTGGATCAGGTTCCAAGACCCCAGTGTTTCGGATCCACAAGTGGTGCAGCTCTTGAATTGCTGCTGGTTGCGCCAAGATGTTGGGTCCATGATCAGGTGGCGGTGGTGGCACCAAGATCTCTGCAGTGTGGAAATTCGGATGTTCAACTTCTTCATCAAAATGATCAGTGGGAAGACAAGATCCAGCACGCAGGCATGTAAATGTTGGTTTTGGAGCACTGATTGTGGGTGAAGAAGCGTAAATAGAACTTTGAAGCAGGGCATTCTCATCCGGGTCCACAGTCGAGTCCAAAATTGGTACTTCTGGCTCATGAAGGCGAAGTTCGATGTGATTGCCATCTCGGAGGACCTCTTCGTGATCATATTGGTCAGCTTCACCAGTGATAAAGGCATCGCAGGTGTAGCCCAAAGACTGGCAGATTCGATCGACTTCACAGCAATGAAGAAGTTCCTGCAGAGTGGTTGTCTCCGCCAGAGTTTGTGCATGACTACTACATGAGGCTTGTGCACCGGTCCCGGTGATAATGCTGATGACCACATGTCGTAGATCAGTTTGTTGTCCCTGTACCAAGATCAGGTGAGGGCAAGTTGCTCCAGGTAGAGCATTGGGGACCGGAATGACTCTGGAAGAAGCATGAACATCAACACGGTCACGCCAAAGATGCCGTAGCGTGGAGTCCCAAGTTGTGACCTCTCGGTTCAGGGAGACCGTTCTCCGCGTAGAACATCTGGGAAATCTGTCACCATCAAGGTACCAACAGTCAAAGAAGACGATCTGTGAATCCGCCCGTCCATCCACTGGCCGTGCATGTTGTCGCCATAAATGATGAAGATCTCGTAGAAGATGTTGACAGTCTGAAAGTGGTGGGACTTGAGCGGAAAGATCAGTCTGCATGAGTTGGGTGTCATCAGAATCAAGTTCAACTTGATCAAGCATTTCCATGAAAACGTCCGACATGGTTTCCTCTTGACACTCTGATGTCTGTACTTCGAAGGGGATCTGGACAAGAACATAATCTCCGTTTTGAAGGTCAATCGGTGGGACGTGATCTTTCGAGATGACAGCATCATTATGTTGTACATGGCATTGTCCAGGATCGAAATGGCAATGCGCCTCATAACCCAAAAGGCGGATAATCGATGCACGATTGCAACGATGTGGAAACCAGCGTGGTCCTCTTTCGATTCTGACATCCGTGTCCCCTGTATCAGCGATGTACGCAACCTCGACCAGGATGTAGCTCATCAATGGTGAAGGAGCCAGTTGGTCAACACGTTGGATGATGACAGCTTCAAGCTCATCAGTGCGAAGATCTGGAGGAGTGAATGGTACTTGATAAACACACAGAAGACGGCTGATGTCAAGATTGAAGGACTTGGCAATGCTGGAATAAATCAATGCCTCACCACTGGCAGGTATCTCAAGATGTCGAACTCCGCAGTCGCTGGAAAAGGCTGCAACTCTGCGCCAGTGGTCAGTTTGCAAAGTCATAGGTCCAACAGCAGGTGCTGACATTGAAACAGAGGATGATGAAGTTGACGACGATGATGATGTACTGGAGCTCCCATGCTGAAGAGAGTGCTGCATCAAAACCTGTGCATCTTGTTCATCCTGCTCACCCCATTCATATTCAGTTGCCGTGGAGGTACTCTGCAAATGGCGGAAGATGACATCATCCCATTCTGGACCAGGAAGCGGAGGTGGTACGTCAATCAAAAGGCCGAGACCATCGTGTGTCCTGATTGGTTCATCAGGTGGTAATTCACGTCTTCCAACCTTGATGACACATCTGCCCAAATCATGTTGTTCCCGATGATCACACAATGCTCGAGCACCGGCATGATCAATGAGGAGGTTGTAGGGCACATTGATGTCCAGAGAGTGTGCAATTTCCACCTTCTGTATCAAAGGTACATCAGGAGACAACACAGTGGTCAAACATGCCGCTCTCGTTCTTTGCGGGTGTTGTGCCACAATGATGGTACCAACAGTGCCATGCGTCACAGGAATGGGCGGATCCGGGATCACAATGTGCACTTGAAAAGGTTGTGTGTCATCAATCAAGTCCCTCCAAATGTCCGAGATAATACCAGGCCAGTCTCGGAAATTCCCATCCAGTCTCACTGGTCGACCTTGTTCCTGTCTTCTGTTTGTGACATGGCTGATGTAGTAACTTTGCAGATACATAACAGCACCTTCTTCTTCCTGCTCAACATGTCCCTCAGTGTCGAGCAAATTCCATAGTTGTCGAACCCATGCATCGAAAGGTGCAAAGGGATCTTGTCGAGGTCGATCTGGAGGAGTACGTTCACGTTCAGGAGGCTGGGGATCCGGCAAGCCAGGAGCATGAGTAGGATCTGGTTTGAACTGGATGACATCGGGAACTTCCACAGCAGGACCAGTTGGAAAAGGGATCCAGCAGTTGGTTTTGTCATCAAAGTCCAAATCGAAAAGGCAGGTGGTCAGGGAGCTCTGCAAAACAAAAGCTCTACTTTGCGCTTCCCACAAGCTGCAAAACGTAGGGTTCTTGAAGACAGAGTGCCAAGGTGACCATGTGAAAGATACCACGTGCTCAGATGAAGGCTCTTCGAAGTTGCACATCTCCCGGCTAACATGTCCATCTTCATCTTGACATAGGACATGAGGCCAGAAAGAAAGGCTGCGAAAGCGGTTCCGCCCCGTTCCCCTCTGCGCAGTCCCTGTCGGGCATACTGCAGCAGCCGCCCCAGGCGCATGGAGGAGTGAGGCTAATTGGAATCCCGCGACCGCTTGCCAGCAGCTTCGTCTTCGCTTTCTTGTATCTCTTCTGCACGCGGCACCGATCTGTCCCTCTTTTTCACACGGGCCTCGATGTTCGTTCTCACCTGCTCCACGATTCCGATGAGCTTCTCCTTTGCTTGAGCAAGTACCTCTTGATCTTCGGATAGGTCCTGCTCCTCTATCAGCATGGCATCGTCCAATGCTGCTTGTGCATGTTGGAGATTGACATCCTGGTACGCTCCATCGGTGGACATGGTCCGAACATGTACTTCGTGTAGACGTGCTCGAACTCGATGTAGATGCTGCACAGCCTCCTGACGTCGTTGACTCCACTTGGTTTCTCCCAATTCGTAGTTTTCTACATGGGATTTCCAGAGTTTGGTTGCTTGATCGAGATATGTCGACCATTGGACTCTGAAAGCGTTCCACTGCTCTTCCACTTCTCCCAAGCTCTTTCGAGCCTTCTGCAACTGGTCGACAAGGCTGCGGTGTGTCTTCGCGTCCTCTTTCCGGGCGTGCTGTTCTGCCACTTGAATGGCTTTCTTCACATCCTCGGTGAGTTCGTTTTGGGGCTTGGCCTTGAGAGTATCCCTCAACTGTCTCAGGCTGTTGAGCTCCGCTTCTTCCTTGTCTCTCTCTGCTCTGGTCTTGGAGAAGGGTTGCAAAGCAGTCGGAAGCACTGCTCCAGATCCAGCAGCTTGCTCCGTAGGCGTTGGCACTGAAGGAGGATTGAGCCATCTGGTGGACGGCGGCAAGTACTGATCTTCTTCCTCGTCCTGGATCTGATGTGGCCACTTTTGGCCTCCCTTGCCCTTGCCCTTGGATTTCTTCTGCTGATTTTTCCCTTTGTTCTGGTTCTTGCCTTGCTGATTGGAGCCTTGGTGTTGCTGAGCTTGACGGGGTGATTTGGGCTGTTGCCAATGTCCTCCATCGTCGTTCCAAAAATCTCCAAAAGGATTGTCCTGCATGGTCTCCTGGTAGTTCTTGGGGGTGCGGTCGTCCGGCGGCACATACGTAGTGTCTTCGCACTTGAACCACTTCCTTCCGCACTTCCAACATGCATTGGCTGAACCTTTCATGAGCACCATGCAGTAGCTGCATCTCCAGGGAGGAGCTTTCCTTGAAGCCATTTCCTGTTTGATTCTTCTCACAAAATTGTCGTCTCTCGAATGATGAGGGTTCAGGGCCTTCAGGACAGAGTTGAGCTGCTCCAAAGTCAGCGGCTTCGCGCCGGATCGGTGGAGGTGCCAATTTGCTCTTGCCCGGGCACGCTGTCGTCTCAGACGCCGCCGCAATGACGGTGTAATAGCTCAAGAAGATCAAGTAAATCAGGATGGACCGCAGGAAATAGTGCATGCAACTCCTTGATGATGTCCCCAAGGTTCACGAAGAACAGGAAGGAGATGCAAGACCCGATGCCCTTGGAGATGAACCCGTGGTCAGTCAGCGCGAGGTGATGCTGGTTGACCACTCCAGCAGAGCACAAGGCACAGAACGGCGTCTGCCGAAATTGCCCGTGGGCTGTGGTCACGCTGCCCACTTAGGACTTGAACGACTGGGGTCTACCGGGAACCTGACCCTCAGCCGAAATCCTTTGTATATGTATATATATATATATATACACATACTATCGATCAATAAAGACTCGGCAAAGAATGGTAACTAAGCAGGCAACCACACATCGGGTAAATCATTGTAGAACAGGTCAGTCATAGTAATCAATTATCCAAAGCATTTAAATAAAACAGTATATGTATCCAAATGTAACATACTTGGATTATCTGCAATCTAAAACCAGATGACTTGGACATCGCAAAAATGTGGTCCCTTCTCCAAAAGCAAAAAGGGCGCCTCATTGCGGAAGAGTGCCTCAGCAAGGTGGGTGCCATGCGCGAGGCGATCATTGGTTTCAAGACGTTTCAGTATCTGCTCTTCGCTACCCCAATAATCCCTTCCCCGAATATGAATCACCTGTCATAAACCACGGTTTAGTAGGGATCTGATCTTACTATGATTTACACACACTTGGAACCATTTAGGCAGTGTTTAACATTAAGGGGGATAGGATTAGTCCATACATTAAGGGTATCTAAATTCCCTGAGGCTCCTGCAATCACGTCTGTGCAGCCTAGACGCAAAGAAGTCAATGTCAGGTTGATACCAGCAATGTTCTCTCTCCTCGGCTGCGCTGGCTCTGGTTTCAAAAGTGGCCCCAATCCAACCACAACGTGGTACAGTACATCAGTGCTGATCATTCCGCTAATTGTAGACCCCATTTCAAACTTTTTCAAACCCACTGCGCCAAAAAACAGCCCAAGGGCAGCTTTAAGCACTGCCCAGTCACTAGGAAAGTAGACCAGCCATTGATGTGGGTGTTCTTGGCGAATTTCAGGATGATGCGAGAGGATCGTCCAAAGGCCTCGTGCTTGTTGGATGTTCCCAGTGAAAAACCGGTTGGGATGGTGTAGGAAGCGGGCAATTCCTTGCAGATGTGTATTGGCTACATACTACTCACTATATTATTCTGCTATATCTATCAGTGACTAGGGAGAGGCAGCTTGACAATAGCTGGCTGCACTTTTGTGAATCATTGTTTGGGATAATGATTAAAATTAGCTCTCCTGTAGAACATCCTTCAACCTGAGGCCTCTTCTTCACAATTGAAGCCAGGAAAATAACATTCTTTGGGTATGTCCAGGGTTAAAAGAAAAGAGGCTTTAAACCAGATAAACCAGGGAGTTTGGCTATTGGCTATTTTTCCGTATTTTTCCTACAATTTGAGGTAAACGATAACCATCGATAATCCCACTTACAGTTGACAATGGCCAAACACTTCTACCCCGGTTCGTCGAGGTGATCCCCAATCAAGTCATCCAAGCGACGCGCAAACCACATCATATGTGTATATATATATATATCTAATATAAATCTCCATTCATACAGGATAACTCCCCCTTGTTGGCTGCTATTCCCCGCATGTCGTGTTGATTCAACCCCCTACAGTCTCAGTGAACTCCCGTCCGAGCTCAGCCACAATGAGGTGCGTTCGCTTCACCTGCAAGCCGCCTCAGATGGTTGGGGGCTGCAGGCCATCTGAGGACTAGGGTCAGATAACCTCTAGAATTGTGGTTGATCATGGTTAAGAATTGATATAATCAAGGTTACTGATGGCTTCATTGGCTTTAACCCGCAAAGATGGTGATTTACAGGGATGTGGTGGGGATATAAGGGGCAAATATGATTGCGAATGGATGTAACCTTATGGCTATGAACCCCCAGTTGGGATATGGACCCCCTTTCACTACTGTCATAAATAACCACTGATAACTGGAACTGCATCCCCCAAATACTGATACGGGCACAACATGTACAACCTGGAAGCACTTGCGGTAGAATCAATCTACTGAAGCCTCGCAGTTGTAGCATTCAACTTTAGTTGCCTCAGCCACTGCCAACAGAATTCACATCCTACGATCTCCAATAGGAATTAAAAACCACCACCTAATAGCCCACAAGTGAGGGACACGTTGGCCCAAGCTGTGCCAAATTCGAGGTCATTGGATCAACTTGGGCCATCCGATTGAGGCTCTACAATATTCACCGGCGTTTGCACCCTCCCAATTTAACATGGAACCCACAAATGGCCATATATCCAATAGGAAAATCATCTTCCAAACCAAATTCTTGGGAGGTGTATTGTGAAATCAGCTGTGCCATTTGTGGCCTCTCATCCAGCCATCTGCCATGCTCCAGCGAATTCTTGACACCATCAAACAGGTCACATGCCCACACTCTTCCCGGTTTTGTCTCATTGGCTAATGGCTACCAAATCCCCAATCAGTGGCGAAAAATGAACCGATTGACCTACCCCCTCACGAGTGGATTGTCCTAATGTTGCTGACGTATGATGTCCAGTGTTGGTTTGATCCAGCCAATTTTCATGGGGGAAGCATGTTTTAAACCATGGGTTTTTGGGAAGCCAAGACACGCAATGCATTTTCCACAATCCTGAAATCCTCCTCCTCCCAGTCCTCATAGGGCACCTGCATCTCAAAATTTTAAATCCCGACGCTCAGAAGATCATATGTTCCCACTTTTCTTGAACAAAAAACGTGGACTTGACCATCAAACATAGGGCCCCACCAAAAAACGGGAATATGAACCATTTTGGAATAATTAGTTCAGAGAATCATAGTTTCCAAATGTCCTCTTGAAATTGTCCTTTAAAAGAGATCCTTAGAAAAGGGTTCATCACATTTTGACACCCTAAAATCCCGATTTTGGTTCATTTCAAATTTGTCATGGTTAAATCCCAATTTGTCGCCGGGAACTCCCTAATGTTTCACCCACCACCTCCTCCGTCCCACCTGCGTGTTGGTGTTGAGGCTGCTCCCCCCGCTGCCCGGCAGATCCAGCAAGACCACGGAGAAACCGCGCTTATACAAGGGCCGCACCAGCCTCGATTTCATGGGGACATACCCAGCAATACCCTGGGGATTCAGGATTTATCCTGGAAAGATGTGGGACTTTTGACAATCTTCAACATGAGTTTGTGTGAAGATTTTGAAGGAACACCATGGAGAATCCACTGGTTTAGAACATCATTTCCCACATTAAAATAGCCATCATTAGCCATCATCTTTTTTTGCCACCGTTTTTGGACAACCCCATAGCCCAAATTGAGTAGACACCAGAATATGGGGATGTTTACTGGGGATATTTACTGTGACATATATGAGCAACAATCTGGGTATAGAATACCTGAGCTGTTTCATGTTCACTCAGAAACGGTGCCCCCAGAAATTTGGGGTGATGACCAACAAGAATTGGGGGGATAGCCACCATAATGAGATATTGACTGGAACACAATGCCAATATAATATCTGGGTTTGTCACAAAATGAAGGTTCTTGGGCCTGAATCTATTGCCACATATATAATATACATTAGTAGAGAGTAGGGTATGTATATCGTTTCTGAATTTTATTTTCCTGAGACAAAGTCATGTTGGATTGTCATCCCAAATAAGGGAGAAATTCAAAACATGAAACCACTAACGAGCCACACAGTCTTGGAGGGAAGGTGGGGGTCATAAGTAGGTATCCAAACATATAGGTTTAGTATGGTTTGCGTATATTTCAGTCTAAGTACTGACCAATTTTGCTCCAAACAACACCAATGATACGGAATCAGCAAGAATCGGGAGATTCACCAACCAAAATGGGGATCATCAAATCAGCAATCGAAATTCACACCTTAACATGGGATGGTTGAGGGAGAAACGAAGCACCGAACACATGACCACATCTGTGGGCCACAGGTTCTCAATGTTTGACCCTGCCCATTTTCAGGTCAACTATGGGGTACAGTACCTTGACCTTGCATGGCTGAGTATTGACATGGATGCTACTGCCTGATGAGCATGGAAAGGGGGTACGTGAGAATAATCTACAAAAAGATTAAAAAAAGCAAGCTCCTACTAAAATGATGTAATTAAAATTACTCTTCTATCATCTTCTATCCCTTTTTTGGGGCTATAATACAGGATTGCAGGACACAAATGCTGAAAGCAGCATCCATTTCGACTCAGGGAGCCATCTCCATTCAGAATCCTTCAGATACCGTGCCACTCCAACCAGCCAAGGATCTTAATCCAAGCGAAGGCATCTTTGATCGGAGGTCGTTGATCTGACAAAAGCGTCACAAACTTTCCTCCTCGCGACTCTCTGCCTGAGTGCTGCGACCGTCGGCGGCAGGACCTTGTTGGAGGAACGGATCTCAATCTAATAGATGTTCATAAATTGGGTGGCCCTCAAATCCGCCCAAAACGGATCAACATGGCATTTTTTGTGGGATCATTCCTGGTTTTAGAATGTTTTGGGATATTCTTGGGTACCTCTAAATCCATGGACGTCCCCATTTGGGGGTTTCCTAAAATGGGGGTACCCAAAAATGGATGGTTTACAAGGGAAAATCCCATTACTGTAAAATGGATGATTTTGGGGTACCCCTATTTTAGGAAACCTCCATTTGATCCCAGTTTCCAGCTCCTCCACCAACCTGAAACACCCATCCAAGCAGCCATCCAATCTCAAGGCTTCCTCAGCCAGACTGAATGGCTTGGGGCTCAGGTCATGTCCATGTTTGGGTCTTACCACATTACTATAGTTGGGATAACTTGGGATGCATCATTACCAACCACCCAAGTTACCCCAAGTGCCCCTCTGGCATGCGGTCAGGCTTCTGGCTGCCAGAAACTCTTCAACTCGATCTGCACCGTTCGGTCGTGGCCGATGGGAAAGGACACGTTGTGCAACCTGTGCTCCACGCACGAAATATCACCGGCATGGATGGGTCTGTCGAGGGCTGAACCTTCTTCTTGAAGCGGGGTCCTTCAAAAGTCTCACAACTGATTCACAGTCCAATCCTTGAATGTCCTCAAGTTCTATTCTTTTCAGTCAAATTCATTCCCTAAACGGCGGTTTCATCCTGAAAGATAAGCCTGTGAGTTAGGATCATCCCCCATTTCTAGGGCTGAACATAACAAATTGTTAATCTGAGACCACCAACAAGATTTCTGAGGACCTTCGTGAAGCATGACATCCCTTGACCTCCCAGGCCCAGTCTCACGGCCTCAAAGTCTTCTTGAGAAAAACCCGCTCCTGCCACACGCTTCGCGCGGTGCATTTCACAACAGTGGCGGCGGCTTGTTGGTGGGCTTCCACAATGTGGGTTTGTCTGAAAATAATTGAAAACAGGGAGACTGTTAAATAGTTACAGTATATCATTTTTGCTATTGAAATTGCGATTTCGAGGTATAGCCATGTATAGCCCATTTTCGAAGAAAAAAAAACACATGGGCAGCAGAAGCATCCATAAATCGTCCGGGATCTGCCGAAAATTATCAAGCCTTTGACTGATTGGGCTGGTCATGTTGTAGCCACCAACTGCCAACATCCACTCAGAATCTCCTCCAATCATGCTGTTCAATAATGTTTATCCCTCCAAGCTCTCCCTATCCTTCGATCCCTTCCCAGGCCTTTTCTTTGAAGAGCTCCCCATTCAAAATGGTCTTCTCGGTTGGCTGCTGGTAGCACTGGAAGGTGTCGTCTCCATTCCATTCTCAGCGGCAGTGGAAATGGTTTCAGTTCCAACCGTTGGAGGCTGCTTTTAGATTCACCCACAAAAACAATCCGAAAGCATGTTTTCTATGGCTCAAACTTGGGGAAATCAGCATTTCTAAAGATTCTGCAACATTGTCATGTTCTCTTCTTAGTATTTCACCATCCAATCATGGCGCACAAATGGGTTTAATTCTCTGAGAATAGGGGGATACCCCCAAAATCCCACGGGAAATCACCATTTTCCACACCATTAGTTTCAAATTTTACCCATAAAAACTGCAAGTTTATGGGTATACCCCATGGTAAATCCTTATTTTCCCAACTAAAACTATAATTTCTATGGGTATCCCATGGGTATCCTCATTTTTCTACACATCCAACTCATCATCTCCAGCCGTTCAATGTCAAGGCTCCCACGCGTGTTCTACGAGCGACTCCCAGGGTCGCCATGGACGTCGCGGTGCCCGCGGGTGCCCCATGGCGTTTCGCCGGAAAGAGACAGTGTGGTTGGTGGTTGAGAGACCAATCATTGAACAAAGGTGAAGGTCATCATCGTCTCATTTTGCTATCAACATGATACGAACACATGTTGAAATATGGACAAGAATGAAACCACCAACTGGACTAAGAAACATTAATTAAGAATCAGAAACACATTAAGGATCATTAAGGCACAGTTCTTGGGTATTCGATGGTATTGTTCTATGGAACAAAGGCATTCCATGATTTCAGCGGACCTTTAGATCCAAGGCCTGGCTCCACTCCCAGACCTTCAGCCGAGGGAGCTGCAGAGCCAATGACCACAGGCGAACTGGTCATTTTGAGCATCGTCAAGTCAAATCAAGTTGGTATATAAAAATAGACTAAAAACAATCCCAGTCTTTGTTGGGTTGCTTAAATTCCCATACTTTGCCCGGTAGAACCATTTTTTTCGTCGGTTGAATCATGGCCATTCTTGGGCCTTACTGAAGCCTTCCAGGCCTCTGCATTGCTGGCAGTCTCCCTCATAGCGTTGTGAAGGACCCTCAGGTGCCAGTCTGGATGCAGTTGAACAGTTAAAGCTGTACGGGATACCTGGAGACATTTCAAAATTCGAAACTTGGATCCCTTCAATGGAACAAAAATAAGATGCAACACTTTGCACCAGAAAGTGTTTCGATATGCTTCGATGGCTGGTTATCTACAGGACGATGCCTGCTCTGCCCCCCTCATGACATCCCCAGCTCCGCCAAAAAACTCCCGCAAGATGCCACGAAGGTGTCCAGGGATGTAGAGGATCGAGGTCTCGGTGTTGCCCTTGGGTCGCGGATGTCGTGGATGCTTGAACCAACTCATACCAAAGAACTACCGCTCGGTTGTTTGGGGATCATTCCAGCTAACTGAGGATCGAAAAGAATTGATAGGGCTCCTTCAAAAAGATAGACAAGTAAATAGCATCAATATATATATATATATATGTATATATATATATAGATCATAATGCTAGACAAACTTATATTGTCTTTCTGGGAACCGCAATAATTAATGTGGTAAACGCCATAAACGATCCCCAACATGACCATAGACAAGTGGTATTACACCTCCCCAAATGGTAGGTTTATTTTTGGGTTTACCACATATCTGACATCGCGGCTCCGGTGGCAGCCTGGATATCAACCGGCACTGCATACTCCGGGTGCTGACCCTTGAATGATTCAACCTGGCCACTGGATCTGCAGTGATTTCAGGGTAGGGCACTTAGTTTGGTCAGGTTTCGCAAACTTGATGAGCATACTGATGCAACATGGTGCAACTGTACTTCCAACCAAATCTAGCAGCATGTAGAAACCACAATCCCCATAGGTTTTGTGGCAGAAGCTCTTGGCTTAGTCATACAGTCGTCCACTGTTCCTGACAGAAAAACAATGAAAACCACATCACACTACAATTTTGCATCAAAGTATCCTACAATGACGGGGGAATCAACCTGGAGTTGTCTCCAAATTTGGAACTCCTAAATTCATCCAGTGATTTGCCTTGATGATCATCATCTTCCCCACCAAAATTGCAATCTTTTGAAGTTTCTCGGTGCATTTTGAGACCAACCTAGCTCTGGTAAGCTATGCCAGCAGCACCAACGCTCCCAGTAAACTCGCTGGACCTGATCCAAATGGGTGGTGGACCAACTCCCAAACGATTGTGCCAATGATCAATAGGAGGTGATCACTCGAAAACACTGGGTATGCACAAATTTATGAGCCCCTAGGAATTGGGGGATGAACATTTATTGATCCCACCCATTTTGGGGTGTTTTCACCACGGTACAGTTTGGTTTTGAACCATAACCACATCAAAAAAACATGGATGATATAGAACAGCATGGAAAATGGACTTTTTGAAATGCCGAAGCAGTTCTTCCCTTCTGCAGCGGCGAAAAACAAAAGGATCTTCCGATAATCAGTCGTTGGGCTTTTTTCAGCAACAAAGCAACTTGCCTGGCTGGAACGTCCCAATTCACAACATTTTTTTCCAAATTTGAGATTTCCATTGCTTTGTTGCTCTACGGAAGCGATAATATTCGCCAGAGCATTGTGGTGGAATAATTCGCTTGTTTGTCAATTCCCGCATAATGGTGGAATTGTGGATCAACTTCCGGTGATCGATGAACAGTTCCCCATGATTCTGGGCAAATGACTAGAAGTCCCACATCAGAAACAAGCAATTTTGGGGATGATTTGCCCAATCCTGAGTATGGCACATGGTCGGTCAGTGAGGTCATGATAATATAAATTTTTGATAATCACTGTCCCGTTGTATCCCCTCTATATTCCAATCAAATAAATGGGTGATTTTTCATAGCTAGGTTGAATTGCCGGAGGGTCATTGGGCGCTCCAGCTGGTAGGTTGTAGTACACCCATGGCCACACCTGAACGTCATGGGAATCTGAACGCGCATTTCAGTTTTTAGCTTGGGACCATTGTTCCGTTTCAAGGGATGGAAAGACTTCATGACTTTAGAAGATAGATACAAATACGCATTCATTTGCATCCCATTTTGGTGATGGAACATCCAAAACATGAGACACCACCACTCAGAAAAAGACAAAGACATGTCATCCAGTCAAAGAAGGTCCCATAGGCCCGTTGGCTTCCATAGTGTTTGACAATGTTCCACGGCCCAGTTCTTTGGATACTGACTATAGATATCAGATGCTATCTAGAATCAATATATTACAATATTGACATATGTTGATTCTGGATACTGACTATCGATATAGATATTGATATGGACATACTAAAATAGTATGAGCACATAATTATATGATTATGGCTAGTAGTTAAATTGACCTTGATATGACTATTGATCATGTGGATATCTACAATAAATATTGAGAATCGATATCCATGGCGGGATATCCACCATCATTGTCAACTTTTTATAGTGCATATCGACATCCATGATTAATATATTCACAACCATTAAAAAAAACACATTAAAAGAAGCTAGTCCTACTTAGTCCCATAAATCATCGGAACCCGCCCCCATCCCCATCCCCTCCGGAACTGGACCGCTCACCTGCGGGTTTCTTTCCCCCGGAAGGCGCTGGCACCTGCTGCACCAAGGTATGGAGATATGTCAGGACTTTGTGACCGGCCGCCTAAGTATATTGATTACATAAATGAGAAACATATATCATATATGAGATTAATGTATATCTATATTTAGAATAATTATACAGGAAATCATACATACCATGTTTCACACAAGGATTCTTTAGATCAGCAGTGATTCGCACACCACGAATACCACGAATCCCCGGCCAAACCAGGTACAAGGGACCCGCCTGTTGAAAGAATGCAGACCCCAGCAAGTGCGTCCCAATCCGCGACACCTAAACAGCAGCACTGGAACGGCGCAACGGCGGAAACGGCCAGGTGACAGCCACCCAAAACAGTTTCCACGCTTGGGCACAGATATAGCATGATAGATTCTGATACATATTTACAGTAAAGTAATTGTAGTAAATTCTATCATCACTATTGCACAAAATCACCCCTGCCATTCCTTGTGCCTGTGGCTGTTGGGCACACTGTTGGGTGCTTCCTGCGTCTTTTTCTGACCATCACCATTCAACCACACATCGTATCTGTGCACCAAGCTCCGCACCAGGAAGCTGGAGACGAAATTGTCAAAGGTCGGGGCCAAACCTAAAACGCTGCAGGTCATTGCAATGTCTTCATGGATACCCTCCAGTAAACTAACAATTTGCTGTGGAAAATGTACCATTGAGTTTGATGATTTACCTTTTAAAATAGTGTCTTTCCATAGCTATGTTACATTATGTTACTTTACTGGAGGGTAATCTTCAATAAATCCATGTAAATCCCACAGTACCTGATTTGCTGGGCCATCATTCATTGATGCTTTTCCATTCACATCTTCAGCATCAAAAAACAACAGATCTATGATCCTCGCCAAAATTCTGAAAGAAGTATTGGTATCTCAATGTTTCCATATTCTTGATCGATCTTGACCGAATCAACAGTACATTTCAACCCCCCATAACTCATCACAATTGATGGTTAAAGAGTTAAATCCCATCTGAATCTCATATAATCTCATATGCAATCTTGGCTTGACCACTAAAAAACGGTTTAATCATGTTTAATCCCCTGAATTCATGGTTGACCATGTCAACACCATTTTATCGGGCACATCCCATCACTTTCATGTTAGCCATGACGATTGGGCTCCCCACCGGGATCCAATCGGATGATTCTCCGCCTGGCCATGCCCAGTAGGGAGGTCACCTCAGCTACCAGAAGGGCTGGGGAAGTTGGAAAACCCATGGGTTTTCTGATGGGTTTTCTGATGGTTTTGCACCATGGTTTTCACCATCCCCAGCAACTAGCAGAGCAAAAGCAATGGATTGCGGGAAGGGACAATCTTGGAAACCTCGTAGTCTTTAATGGGTCTTATTTTGTTTTGACCATGAAAGATGGTAGTTGAACCAACAACACTAGGGACTTAACCCCCAAGAAAACAGGTGATTTACCATGCCCCTGCCATTTTTGTTGGGGGTTGGAAGACAACTTTTATCTCAAAATGGGCTACTCAGGGTCTACGTCAGTTGTGGGAATGGTGGTCTATGAATAAATTGAGGAACACCAATGGTTCTTGCATGATGTTGGGCATCAATTATGGAACAATCCGTGGCTTCTGCATGGTTTTTGGCATCAAAAATCATGCGCCAGGCTTTTGCAAATATATCGTAATATCTTACAAGGACATGTTCTTGGAGGTCAACATCTGCTACTTGTTGGTTGAATTAACAGCAAAGGAATGGGTCAACGGGAAATCGATTGCGCGTTGCATTCTACATCAAGGAATCTATTGCAAAGGCCCTCCCTGATTCCTGGCTACACGTGCCAACTGAACATGCGCGTAGGGTGGAATTGGCAAAATAAAAGCAACAATGTGCCAATGATTTACCTACCATAGCTTGGAGCAACCCTGTACTACTTACAGCTGTTACAGCTGTTGTTCATAACACCACCCCCAAATCCTTCTTTGCGAGAGGGATACCCAGCCTCTTCTGGACTGCTCAAGCTGCAAGCTGGGAGGTGCCACAACTCTCCTCTGAGTTTCCCCAGCGTTTTGATTTTCTTCAAAGATCTCAGCAAGAGCCACCCAGTACCTGCAAGACATTGATCAAGGCCTTGTTAGTCATCCGCAGAATCAAACATGATAGTAATCACTGTTCTCATCACTATCGTTTTATATAATTCATATTCAGATTCTCATCCTCATCCGCATCCTGGTTGATCCGTTTGTTCCTTTGAAATCTGATAATGTGGCAAACACAACAATAAACCCACCATTTGGAGATGAATTTTACCACCTATTGACCTATTTATGGTATTCGCTCTCTTTTCTGCTGTGCCGGACCTGAAAGTCTTTAATCCTGAATGTCAGAAAGTCATCCCAATCGTCGAACCGACTGTCAAGATCTGTCAAGTGATATTGGGGATGGTTTATGGCAGGTTTACCAACGATGCTCCACTGGAGCACTTTGCAACATCTTCAGGCCGTCTCAAATCGTCGAACTCCTTCCAGGAGCCGAAAAGGGCACTTTGTCAGACCGCGCCAGTCGAGTTTTCTCGGCTGCGCCAGTTGGGTATCCGAGGTTCAAGGGGAAAATCATCTTGAAACCGCCATTGGAACATAAGTAAACCGCCAGTTGGATGCTTCTTCCACAAGTTTTGTTCACATCTGTGGCTAGCAATTGGACTTCAACTTTGTCCCATGGCCCTATCTGAACGTGGGCCCCCTTGCCGAAAGGTCCATTGAATTTACGGGCCAGGAATTTGCCCCTTAGTCAGAACCTTCAAACAGCCTACACCATCCGACGTTTGGATGGATGATGAGCTATCTAAGCTGGAATGTCTGAACCATCAATCATATTTCGCCCTCCCAAAAGAGGGACATATCTCAAGATGCGACATGGTCAACAGGTGGGTTTATCTCAGAAACCGGGATTTACCAGATTACCCCCCCATGGCCACAAATTCCCAACATGTCCATGGTTTTTCCGAGCTGATCTCCTCATGGATGGTGTAGGCATTGACATACTTGCTGTACAAGGTTCGCACCGCAGGATCCGCCATGGCCTCACCGGCGAAAAAAAACCGCAGCACGGAGGTATTGCGAAATATGAAGATACGATCTAAATCTACATTCTATCCTTGTTCTGTATTATATCATATCTATATCATTAGTGATTAGTATCATATATATATATATATGTATATATATATATACTGTATCATTATTGATACAATGATGAAGGAATTGTAGATTGTATGTCTCATTATATTGATGATTGTATCTTGTATGATGCCATGCTTCTGTGTCTGTTTCCGTCGTGCGGCTGGCTGCACCTTGTAGGGCAGGAACAGGAAGTCTTGCAGCCGATGACCCATGCGCACCTGTCAGCTGCTTTTTTTTTACCAACAACAATGGGACATGGCCTATGTTCTGGGAATATTTATTGGGATTGGGATATGTTCGGAATATCATCAACTTCATCAGGATATATAATGATACGGCTATGAGCCTATGAGCCAAAACCCTGGCAGCCTAGGTAGCCTAAAATAGCTGGTGAATGGATGTGTATTCCACCAAATATAGTAATTTCAGAGATTTCGACCCATCCCCACATATTTTATGGAATATCTAATGGTATATATATCAGCAACAATTTGAACCTGGGGAAGTTTTCACCACGATGTCAACCGCGCACCTTCAGCTGGTATTGAGTCTGCCGCGCCAGGTGCAGGCAACCCGCCTCGCGAGCTGGCGCAAATCAACATCTGTATGAACATGAGATAATTTATGCGTATATCTAAATAGAATATTACATAATGATTATATATATGTATTATATATGTATTGTGATGTATGATGTGCATTGATATGTGTACATCTTATTTTGATTCATGTACACAAGAACATAGTCATTACATATGAGAGCTTCAATCAACCAGTATATAATATTTTGTTGGGTTGGAATCCACATCCGTGGGATTCAAACTAACCATCCCTTTTTGATAGACGTACATTTGGGCAGCACGAAGCGTCAGTTTCTCTGTGGTTGTATATCCCTTTGCGAGAATGGCCGACCAATATCTGAGTATTAACCAAACATTACCAACCATCCTTCGAAGTTCGGATGAATTTCCGTCTCTTCGCCGCTTTCATCTCAAATTATCTCACAATGATTCCATTCAATTTCAAACACCCCTGCAAATGGGAAATGAGCGGAAATACTCGTCTTCAACAGGAAACCCACCTTGGAAATCATGAGAAACCAGCAGACCATCACTTTTACATTGGAAACTCACCGAAAGGGACATCCATGATGGATTTCCCATGGATTTCCCATGGATTTCCAGCGGCCTCGTCGCGCTCAGCAGTCTGGCCGCCCCAGAGCTCAGTTAAGGTCACCGATTGAAGCTCCTGGCGGGAATGGAACTGAGCGTTGGATTCACTGAATGGAACAGGATGGGACTGAAGATCATGGGATTTGATGATGACTGAGGATGATCTGCTTGCTGATTGAACTTCCTGTTCTACTTGGATTTACTGATTCTGAAAAGAATGATAAGAAAAATGAAATCCAAGTCCGATACAAATCTAATTTGCCAGTATCTTGAGCATTGGGGACCGTACCAAAAAGTTAGAGTGTCTTGTTGAAAATACCCACCATTTTCAAGATTTTGATGGGGAGAATGATGATGCACTTTATCCCGTTAAAGCATTGGATTCTTTAGTACCCCTTTTCAGACAAACCCAATGGAGCTCGACACCTCCTTCCAAAGTCCCCGGACGCGCCGGAGCGCAGATAAGTTAAGCCTGGGAGGATTCCACGACTGTGTCGTGGAAACCATTGGCTGCAAACCTAATCATGTTGCAAACTGGAAAACTGCATGTTCACATATACTAAGACTCTAAGATTTTGATTGGATTTGTGGATATGCCTTCGATGTGTTTCAACGGATATTACGTCGTCATTCTGGTTCCTGATGGGCTCACTTCCTGATAGCTTGACATTCTCAATGTAAAGTGAAGCACTCCTTTCATTTGGTTGGGAAACTCAACTCGTACTTCCTTGGCTCCCCATCTTTTAGATTCTTTTAGTCAGAATATATTATACACTCCGGATACCCATAGCAACTGCTCCCTGCATGCACTGGATGGTTTTCGAGTCTCGTGCCCTTTGGTGGCCACCATGTCCACGACGTTCTATGTACACATGAGCGCTGGTGGCACCCGGATTTTTTCAACCCTGGCACTTTCCAGCCAGGCTGCAGCCCTTTGTTTTCAAAAGAAATGTGGGTCCCGACATCCTTTTAAGTTTGTTGGGGAAAGCAGCCTTGTTTGGCCAATTTGAGAACAATCTTTATACACGCCCACATGTTGGTTGATATGCATGATATGCCCAGGAGTCAATGGTGTTGAGTAGCATATACATGCATATACATCAACATGCCCGAAACCTTTGAGATTTCTTGCTGACTTACAGTACTGACTGTTTTTTTTTTTACGATGGGCTCCAAATTTGACACTTTGAGTCCATAGTTCCAAGAGCTTCTACTCTCCTAATTTGGCAACAGGCTGCTTCGCATGGTGCAGACTGGTCCGAGCCCGCTTGGCCCTGCGGGTCTGGGTGATGTGCATGGGAGTTGATGATGATGGAAGCATTCCCAGAAATTCCAGTCAAGCGGCCCCCCATTTTTGCTGGGTCAAATATGACAAGACCAAATGGCTAGCAGTTTCCACTGTAGGTACAAACTGACCACCGCAATTGGGGGAAGCAGGGTTGACATGGGCATCATTGAAGCCAATTGAGAATAGACCAATCCATTTTTAGTGCACCACTCCTGTATTTCTTTAAAATCATGTTGCACTTAGTGAGCAACTCGTAGTTGCATCCACCACCTTGCAGCAGCACACCAATCATCATGCGATTATCACGCCCTTTTGGTCCCAGCTCTCGTTGCCATCCTCTGGCTGCACCTCACGTCTTTTCCCCTCACCTCTGAGCCGAGAAGATGCGTTCCTCAGCGAGGTCTAGGGAATGACCATGTTCCAACTACTGGGTTGAGGGACATTTTACGAAAAATTCGAGGTACCTGAGATGTCTGGTGCCCAAAATGGTTCTTCCTACTGTTTCCTCCGAGATTTCTCCCTTCAGGTCAACCCAATGACCATCAGAATGGTCTACCTACAGATCTAAGACGCCGCACTCTCCAACCTGTACGCGTAGCGCACTGTCACGAGAGGCCGCATACTCAGCAATACGCAGGCTACACACTTTCTGCAGCTTGCAATGCCTTCAGCATCACAAACCAAAAAAGCACATATCAAGGAGTTGGTGACATTGATCCTGCATTGATCCACTTGTATGATGTAGCGACTTTGCCAAACATCTGTGTGCAGAAAGATCCCACACCTGCGCATTCATTCACTGCTAGGGCAGCTTTCCCGTCCCAGCTTCTAAGAAATCATGGAGCCTCCGTTCACTGCTGGAATTGCTTCAGTTTCAGGGCACAGAACCTATCCATACTCATGAAGGACTAGGTAGAATCTGATTTCTGACCATCAGCAGGTGGAACCATCAGGTATTCCATCTAATGTATTCTAATGTGGTAAATCCAATAAGAAACCAAATGGATGGTTCATGGGATGACTCATAATTGGGTTTACCATCCATTAGCAATGAATTGATAAACAAAATGGATGGTTAAGCAATGGTGAATGGATATTACTATCCAGTTACCATCACATTAATGCCCATTGTCAAGTGGCTATCCATAAATCTAGTGGGTTTACCACATGACTCCAGGATAAGTCCAATCTCCACATTTTTGTTGTTCGATCTCCACGGTTTCTCCAAGGACCAGCTTGCGATCACTCCACAGTGTCTGGCACTGTCCCGGGTCGCGCGCCCCGATCTTCATGGATCGCTCCTGGCCGAGTCAGCAAGGCCACTTGGCTGTCTTGGCTCTTACAGATCAGATGGGTTTGTCCGAAAATAGGCTACCCCCCAAACAGTGCCAAAGTTGATGCTTTATCCTCATTTGTCCTGTTCAAATAGCCATTTGGGGGCTACAGCCCATTTTCAGCCACAGCCAAATTGGTCAATGAGGAGTCGACACCCGGCTTGACTGGCCTGTCCTCACTTCCGAGCAGCCGGTCTTTTCAAAACCTGGCCATTCCGGTCTGCAAGCCATGAGGCACTGCAGTTGCACTGAGCTTGTACAGTCTCCATATCACTTGTATATGTTTTGTACCGCACTAGATAGAAACAAATAGCTACACACTATGTGTAAATGCATACGTATATTAATGAGCTCGGTCGGTTCAAGCCTTTCTAAGTAAATGCTTCAAAAACAGAAGCACAACAGAAAACTGGGCTTGAAACAGGTATTCTCCTTGTGCGAGGCAACGCCGAAACCCTCTTTTATCTGACTTCTATCTATTGGGAATTATCATGGTTTATCACAAAATACAGATCATCAATCCCCACAAAACACGGGTTTATCAGCCGTCAACCATTCACATTAGGGTTAAGCTCTGGGTAATCCAATGGGCTGGTCCGGCCTTGGTCTTTGCCACCGCCTGAGCAAACATGGAGGGCTATGAACCAACTCTTTCCATGGACTATTTATGGGATATATTATACTATGATATAATATTATATAATAGGAATACCGCATAATATAACCAACAACATGGGTTGTTAATGAGATCTCTTATGCGTATGTCTGCAAATGGGGATTTAACATGATCTAACCCCAAAAATGGCCATCGACTCAAATAATAAGGAACATGACGTTTCAGAAAAATCTAGAGGTTCTATGTAACCGAGGTTTCCGTCAAACCCAACTCTTGTAGTGGAAGTTCATGATTTGCTTGTGGCTTCGCTGTGTTTGCGAGTTCAAAGCAGGGTTAGCCCAAGACAAGATACATCATGATACATCGAAACTCAGCCAACAGGAACCAGATCCTGCTCCTATTTGTCGTCGAAATTCCGGACACAATTCACTGGGGCCACAGCCTTAGCCTTGGCTTTTGCCTTCGCCTTGGCTTTGGCCTTCGCGGATGCCTTGGCGGATGCCTTCGGAGCAGCTTTGGCCTGCATCCCAGGGTCTGTGTCCCTTTCATCCGAAAAGAGGCGAGAATCCCATAGAATCCCTAGATTTAGTGAACTAGAGCATACAACCGATAACATATCTAGATCGAACCATTTCTGGTACTTTTCTTCAGACAAATGAGGAGCAACACCTGTATAGTGTGGCCATGGAAGTGCAACACAAACGTCGCGCCTTTGCCTTCGCTTTGGCAGATGCCTCGCCAGATGCGCCACATGGTTGGTGGTTTTCATCTTCTCCAAAAGTCCCGCATTGTCAAGTCAGCTGCGAATCAATCATGCCAAATTTGTATGGAAAACACGGCATCTTTGAGACCAGAAACCAGTTCTGAAGAATCTGGGATGCATCGTGAATGGTGGCAGGTATATTTTTGGAACACACTTTGTTCCAATACTTTGGACTCACATGCCTTCATAAAACCAATATTGCTTTGTCCACAATGGTTAATCAGGATATTCTTCATTGAATTGCAATCTTTGAGTATCCCCCATTGTCGGACACCCCCATATGGGTCGAAGGGTCCAAACATGTCCAAACTATAAACCCTCAAAAGATTGATGTGAGTTGCGTCTGGAATGGTGTCGACACACCAAATGGCCATCAAATGAGAGGGAACATGATGACAAACCATTTCTCTCCGGGAATCAAGCATGGCAATGGAAAAAATCCTTAGTTCGATGATTTTCTCATTAAACACTCCATCTAGAGGAGACTTCCCAGCTAGCCATGTTTGACTACCGAAGGGTCAACTGTTTCTCTCTGCCTTCGCTGCCGGCTTCTTCATCACCGGAGCCTCCTCCATCTCCTGGTGCAGCCCAAGCCCATGTCTTTCTTCCGGGAAAAAAACAACACCATTCAATGGTTACTTTTTTCCAAGTGGTGATTCTACCATCTTCTGCACCCATGGACCTTGCGGGATTTGAAGAAACTAACCATGATCGGAAAGTTGTTTGATTAATGTGTCTAAATGGTAGAGGGCTCTTTCCAGATTCGCGTCCCAACGGATTGATGGGTGAGAAACCTCATCGGAAACGAACTCACGTTAAGGGATGGAACATCCAATTGTTGGGTATAAGAAACATAAAACATATTTGAAATGATATGACATCAGCTGATGCTGGACTTCCAGCCATATATTGAACTAAACTCTATTCAATCAAAGTATCATACATGATCACATGTTCTCTACATATGCAGCAATATACAGCCCATCAGATCCTCGTCTTCTTCCTCCTCATCGTCTTCGGCATCTTCTTCTTCCGCCTCCCAGGAAGTCATGGCGTCATGCTAAGTCAAGGGCCAGGCTAGGGCCACAAACTTTGCGGCTATCTTGGGAACCTGGAATAGACTTTATCTAGATAGTGGTTACATAATTATATTCATCAATTTTGGTTGTTGATCCACCAATTGTGACAATCCATAGAAAATCTAGCTGTTGATTCTGAGTATCCATCCATAAACCATCGAGCCATACACCGCACTGGGAAGGTCCAGTGGAGCAAAAAACGCCCATGACGCACCTCTTCCTCATCTTCCTCGTCTTCCTCCTCTTCGTCCTCCTCCTCTTCTTCCTAGCGAGCCAAACATCATTTTTTTAAAAAAGGCTACGGGATACCACATGGGCAACTTTGGGTGGTTCCAACCCCACCAAAGAATGGTTTCGGAAAGGTCTTCCTCTCCCAGTTGGGTCTGGGTCCACACGGGGGGTCTGTCCTCGACTTCCTTCTCTGCCGGCTTCTCATCCTAGAAGCTCTGGAATTACATTTTCCATTGCATTCACATGATAAAGGGAGATTCCACTATAAGCACCAAGAATTATACAAGTCAAACTACAGGAAAACCATAACAAACACGGGGCAGTTGGCGCTGGGAAAAAGTTGGATGCTGCTACAATATGACGGTTTCCTCGTTAACACTGTGTAGAAAGGACAACTTTCCGGAGCGCAGTGTATGCCTTTCTGAGGCTCAACCGTTGAACGGCAACCATGGTTTTCAAGGAGTGAGGAAGCCATGCTGGTTGGACCCCAATCTTCTAATTCGGTCTGCCATCACTGCTATCTCTGTGATTGTTCACTTACTGGCTGTAACTTCTGTTGTAAACAGCCCCCGTTTGGACAAAGTGGAACATGTATTCATAATTCAAGGTGTCTTTGTCATTGCCGGCATTGTTGCACAAGGGTCTGGGATCTACAGTGATTTGCCTTGCAGTATTGGTTAAGAAAGGGGCAAATAATCACAACATCCAAGGATATCCAAGGATGATACCACAGCTATATCTATACTAGCAACCCCAAAACAGATAGAAAAGTAATTTCCCACTAGAATCGCGATAAATTACTTTTCTATCTTCTTGGGGATTGCTATAGAAGATTGTATATAATCTTATATTGTCCCATATTGTCCCCGTGTTTTCCTTGTGATCTTGCATTCTTCTCCCTGAGCCTGAAAAACACACTGGCTGGAACCGGCACCTTGGCCGCTGCCTTGGCCTTGGCCTTGGCCTTCGCTTTCGCTTTGGCTTTGGGAGCTGGCTCCACCTGAAAGGATGGAAACCATCGTTGAATTGGGGATGACACCCTATGTTTGTGACCATTTCGGGGATGTTGATATAATATTATTTAGTTTAGTAGGGGGGATGGGATTAGAATCTACAAATGCGTTTGTTTTTTCTCCCATATCTATGCTAATTTACTGGAGGTTGAATCGGACAAGAAATTAACACCAGGGAAACTCCTGCTACTTTTTGGTTCAAGATTTGACTTGATTTAATCCAAATTTTAGCAGGACAAAAAGCAGTGCCGTCTGAGGTGGTAGACCACGTCCCCCCCAAAAATCAGGCTTTGTCCAAAAACAGGTTCCCCTGAAATCCAATGGTTATACAACATTGTAAACCCAATCTTTCCAATCAAAACTGCCATTGCTGAAGTATGCTCCTTTTCTGAATTGCCCCAAAATCCCCCTCTGAACCTTGGTTTCCTCCGGCTCCTCATCTGGCTCCGCGATCTTTGCCGCCGGCTTCTTCAACACAGGCGGCATCTGCCGGAATACTGGGCTGGTGGGACTTGAACTCAGGGCCCAAGGGGCAAAGAAGTCTAGGGTGAGAGACGTTGAAGAGTTTGAGTGGGTCATTTTTAGGAGCTTGAACTTGAAACATCCAATGATTTGAAACACGTGCCCGAATGCGGATCATCGCGCAAACATTGGGATGAGTGTAGAGCCCATAGTTGATCTATGTTGATCTATATATTATACATGGCAACACACTGGGAATGTGACTTTTCAAAAACAGATATTACCACCGCTATTTCAAAAGCCTGGTAAATCCATCCCAACATGTGTCAATCCCAACCAACTTTAAAAAAAAAACATATTTCAATCGACACATCACTTCAATCCCAGCTCTGATTCATGTGATGGTTCAGGAATGACACATAGGGATCCATTTCCCAAATCCCAATCTGATTTGGCCACGAAGAGATGACCAAAACACCTCCTCCTCTTCCTTGGGATCTTCTTCCGGCGCTGCCTGCCCGATCGCCCAGGATTCGAAGAGGGCCAACAGAGATTTCAATGTTAGGAAAGCCACACTAAACCACCCATATTTTCATATTTTCATGATGTCCTTACCACCCATTTTATGGTAAATTTTGGGTTCATCATTACATGAGGATATTTTTCATTAAAAAAAAACGAGATAAAACATATTGCAGAAGCAGAAACAAACCATTTTAGATCTTTTTTGGGTCAATACAATTTTGGAGAAACATCCACCTGGAAAAAACATGAGTTTAGTTTAGATTACACTCCGAAAATCAAATAAAGGACAACGGGAAAGTCAGAAACACCGCTTAAAACACGTGTAAGATGGAACATCGTCTTCAGTCTCCACCCTTTCGTCAGGGGGATAAGGAGGTTATTCCCAGCACCCAACCGCTGCATGGCCAGATGTGCCTCTTCTTCTTCCACAGGTGCCGCGGCCTTTCCCTTGGCCTTCGCCTTGGCCTTGGCTTTGCTTTTCCTGAGGGAGTGGCGCACAAAATCAAGAGTGAAGCTGGTGGTAATCTGCACCGGAAATTATTTTTCCCTTCTGGCAAAAGAAAACTCCGCAGAAGTTTTGGTGATCCACATGTTGGATATATATTTTTTTTTCCACTGCTACATACTGCTACACATATCCTAGATCAAAGGAGGATCTCCCAACTGGTGGTGGCTTACATATCCATACCTAGTCATATTTCTTGAACATTCTTCGACAGACTCCCGTTCTCGCTTATCAAGACAGCATGTTTATTGATACAAGACAGCAGAAACAAATAGACACAACATATTTTGCTTGTGACTGAATTGCCATGGTTTCCGGCACAAATGCCAAGGTTTTGCCAATTTTTTCAGGAAAAGACCACTGCAATCTTCTTCCATCAAAAATCATTTTCCGCTGATTTCCCCCTGGAAGAGATCATTTTCCCGTGGAAAAGACCACTGTTTTTCCATGTCTTGCCAATTCATCAGCCATGTCATCTTCGCCAAGCGACGCGGCCGGCTTCTTCATGACCTGCAAGGCACTGGGAATAGACTGGTCCTATGTGGTCAAATCCATCATAAACCTCAACAAAAATTGTTGTGCTTTATGTACCATTGGGCATTGGGTTTACCATGGTCTACCGTGGTATGATCAGGTTTCATCACCTTTTATGTATAGGAACTGATAAAACTGTGCAACATCTCATCTTCCATCCATTATTCCATCACATTCCATCAAGCATTCGCATTTGCTAACGGTTCTTCAAATTCTCCGAGTAGGTGCACGCGCACAAGTCTGTCAAGTCTGCAAAACAGGGCTGTTTTTCAACCAGTCGCCTTGCACTCACATGTCTCAACTCTGGCTTTGAAAGTATTCGGTGTAGAGCAAGCGCGATGAACAGCAAAGCATTGTCAGCTGTTTGCCGTTCTGACTTCTGCACTGGTGTGCGAGTTTGGAATAACGTGTTGAGCAAGTAAAGTCGTTAGTTACGTTATTATTACAGTAAAGTTGATAAACATAGCATCTCAAGTATTCTGATCCGATTCTACCCTATGTCCCTTTTTAAATACTCGAAAGTAGCACCTTCTCAGTCTACTTCTTTGTGATTTCTCTCATTTTCCTCTCAACAGACTCAACATCTCATCGGGGAACCATTGGTCAGTCGAGACTTCCCTCAGGATTTCAGAAATGATGGCGGAGAGAGGAAGCTGAAGACATTGCCATCACCTCGAAGAAACCGAAGGAACCGAAGGAATCAACATGACTCGGGTTCCGACTTCGAATGGCGAGGTGTATTTCATGGGGATGGAAGCAATAAGACACCCCATGAACTAGAGCATCATTTCCTATAAAAAATCATAGCAATAATTTCATGGGGATAGGACTAGTAAAATTGTTAGTTTCTCTGTTTTCAATTCCATCGAATTTTAGAGTATCATTTCATATCATTTCAGGCTATATATGTCGGTATTTTGTGGGGATGGATGCAATGAACATGGCCATATTCACCAACAATGCTTGGTTGGTTCACCAACAATGAAAGTCAAAAGGGATCAGCATCCCATTCGGGGGATGGACAACAAAACACATCCCAAACAACGGACTGCTTTTTTTGAGGCCACTGGATGGATGGTATCCTCGTCTTTATGACAAGAAGCACAGGAACAGGATTATATATAATATATAATATGATATATATATATAATATGATATATATATATAATATGATATATATATATAATATGATGTATATATATATATAGATATAATATGATATATATATATAATATATAATATATATAATATATAATATATAATATATAATATATAATATATAATATATATAATATATAATATATAATATATAATACATAATATATAATATATAATATATAATATATAATATATAATATATAATATATAATATATGATATATAATACATAATATATAATATATAATATAATATATAATATATAATATATAATATGTAATATATAATATATAATATATGATATATAATATATAATATATAATATATAATATATAATATATAATATATAATATGATATGTATATAATATGATATTATATATATAATATGATATAAATAATATAATATGATATACATGTATATATATCATACAATATGATATATATATATATGATATATAATATAATATATATATATATATTCATTATATATATATATACACATTATGCGACCTACTGAAACCATCAGCAAAACGAATAGCAATACTTGCGGTTTGTTCCTGATTTGAGTGCTCGAATACTCAAGCTCTGTGTCTGGATTCCAGATGAAAACACATAAAACTAATAAAACGAACTTGCATGGTAGTCTGCAGGGATATTATGTGACATGACATGCCACAATGCCCCTAGTAGGACCTATCATTCAATGCGTCCTTTCGAAAGGCCATTCCGAAGCATGTGAGCTTTACGATGCCCCAAGCGCTGCGCCACCCAGACACCATGCTGGCAAAGCCTGCTGCGATTTGGCGCCTTTTGCCGATGCCCTATGAGATCACAGACGTCCTGCGAAAAGGCGATGGGGGAAACCCCTGGCTCAAAGCCTGACAAATGTTGGAATACCATGGGAAAACCCAAACAAAATAATACAAAATATGGTGAATCATGGTGAATCTCGTCATAAAATGCCATAGACATCCATAGACTTAGACTCTTAGACCCTATTCCATCTCATGTTGAAGCTCCGCAACATCCAAATCTGTGGCTGGGGCACCTCAACCATTTGCGTGTTCAACATGAAGTAGTTGTGCCGCAATGCATGCACATTCCTCAATCGGTGGTGCTGAGACTGCGAATCCATTTTAGTGGCAGCTTGTGCTCCTTGAAACACATAAGAACCATGAGATTATAGCGAATTGTAATTAAATCAGCGAGACGAAACGAGAAATGATCATAACGTTAAGTACTTACTTGCTGAATTTGGTATCTGCATCAGCGCTAGGCCCAGCAGTAAAGGCCTATACCAAATCATAGAGAGAAGTCAGTAAGGGGCTCACAAAGCAACCATCGAACAACACAGGTGCAGCATTCAAACACATAGCATGAAACAAAGGCAGGAACTTGGTAATGTATCCCAAGTGTGAATGTATGAATACGTTGTGACAAACACATACACTTTGCAAGGTCATTAAACACCCTTACTGTGCCTCTGCTGACGCCAACAACCAGCCCAAGTCTCTGATCGATATTGGAACAGTCGATGATATCGATAGATCCATCACCTGGGAGGGATCACCTGCCCTGATTGCCTGGATGACCGTTGCAGGTGACGCAGGAGCTGCAACCCCAAGAGCCTTCATAGAACCATCTCCCAGGACTGGCTCACAGAGTGTCGACACTCTGCGAACCACAAAAACCAATCGAAATCCTTCGAAATCGTTCGAAATCGTCCATAAATATCATTAAATATCCATAAATTACCAATCGAAATCACCCATTTCCCCTGTAATTTCTACATCCCAAAGGGGCCCACTGATGGCCCTGCTTCAAACCCAGCGGCCCGGGATCTGCGGTTTGTTGACCAACGAACTCAGATGGCTCAGTCCCGACATCACCCGCGGTGCCGCAGTGATGCGACTGTCCAAGGAATGCCTGGCCAGGTCGCTACTTGGTCCATGTGAACTACCCCAAAGCGATTGGATTTGAATCTTTAGTTCCCATTCATTTTAAGTATTCCAGAACACATATTATGTATATTTAATCATATTATGTATATATATATATAATTATATATATATATATATTCACAATTATACACGGATTTTCCAAGACATGGATCCAGATGCAGATGGAATTTCTTGACATTCCCCTGCAAAAATCGCCAGAGACAGTCCAAGAACAGAACGGGGAACCGCTCTCATACATCACCTCAAAGGTGTTTCAGCACCTACACTCATTTGCTTCCTTTCCAGGCCAACCTTCGATACCAGGTTAAAATACCTTGCTTAAATGAGTTCGAATCTCTAGTGCACTATCAAACACCCAATGCCATAAACCCCAACAAAAAGACTGGGGATGGGTTCAATCCCAGCTATTCTGCTGAGTTATTGGGGATGGTCCCATCTCAGCACTCCCATGGCCTGCGCTTCATCCCGCGTTCGTGGCCCCTCTTCAGCTCGTAGCCGTCCCAAAAGAGTGGCCTCGACTTCGCAGGCGCCGAAGGGAAGCCACAGTTTTTGCTTTTGTAAAGCTCTTACCCTCTGGTAAACATTTACATAACTATGGAAAATCACCATGCTATTAATGGGAAAATCACCTATTTCTATGGGCATTTTCAATAGCTATGTTAGTTTACCAGAGGGTAGTCATCATCCAAAAGAAAAAACGGTAAATCCATTCCCAGCAAGGTGCTGCACCGACTTCCCCAGGAGGTGCTGCTTCTTGCAACCGTTGCCTGGAGATTGGCAACGTGGCAAATAACGCCTATATTGGTAAACACAGCTTGCACTGGAACATAGCCCATTTATAGACCATCTATAAGGCTTTCTGAGTATTAACTGGTCCACATAAACACTATATCACCACACAGAACCATCAACCGAGTTCAACTGGGCAATTATTCACCAGCTTCCAGGTTTCTTTTGTGGGGATTGAACGTCCAGAAACATGAGCAGTGCATCAAAATAACACTCCCTTTTGATCAACAAAACATGAGGATTTAACCAACAGATTTGTCTGTGACTTTGACCAATATGGCGACGTAACCTACACTCTTCTGGGTGTTGCTAAATATTTTTATGAGTCCCAGGGGGTCAACTCAGTTTGTAAATCATGTCAGTCCACTATCGCTATCCAATGTCGGGGTCTCAACTTAGGTCATGCACATACTTAGCTATGTTGGAACTACGCTTATAATAGCTTAAGTCTCGAGGATGAATGTTTTTCATTGTTTTTTTCGATTTAAATATGATTCAAATTCAGATATGATTTTTTGTTTCTGATATTTGAATATGTTTCTTGATTTGTTTACGTAGTTACTACGCACCCCCCTTTGACTTCTCATTTGTTTGCGATCTTGAACCAACGTTCCCAGAAAGGATGATAGCTTCATGAGGACAAAGGTTCAAACCACACACAACAACTCTCTTTTTCAAAGCCTGCTAAGCCATCAACAAAACATCAAAATGGCTTAGGCTTTGTCATGATGGGAGGACATTGTCACATAGTCTGCCCAATCCCGTTATGGGGCATCTAAATATATGGGTGCAAGAATGATAATCAAGCATCAAGCATTCGGTACCTTCGGCAATCAAACATGGCTTTCTGGAAGATCCTCCATTTATAGATTTATTCCTATTAAAACCTCCATTTATAGGGGATTTCCCATTATTTTCCCATGATTTTCCCATGAACACCTCCATATTCTTGTTGGGGATTTCCAGCCCGCCCTGCTTGATTTCCCGGGGTACCTGCCTGTGACGGCGGACAGCAGGCATCGCACCACGCCGCTCCAAAAGAGCGCTCCGTCATTGCTGTCCTCGAGGTCTTGAGCGTTTTGGACAACCGGGTTTCTCTGATATCCATTGGTTCATCATCATCCCCATCAAAATGGTCATTTGATGTCATTTGGGGGTTAAATCCTAACTGGGTTTGTCTAAAAATGTTGGAACTGACAACCCATAACTCCGCTGGCTCATCACTATAAATATCTCCATTGAAATATATCAAACTTGCCATGACTTGAGCGGCATACCCGCTTTTCAGATACACCCAACCCTCTAGGAATCTCAAATGGTAGTGGAACCTCCCACTTTCACTTCGCAAGCATCACGGTCAGCCAAGTTATGACTTCCAAGAAACGTTGTAGGCAGTGAAGTGCTCAGCATATCGCAGGATGTCCTTGGCACGGAAGCTAATCATAATCCAACTCGCGGCAAATCTAATCAAAGTCATACGTGGTACCACAAGATGCTGGAATGTTCTACTCTCTTTCAAACACAGTGTTTTCAGAAAGTTACTGCAAACAGGTGTTCCAGAGTGACTTTAACTATTCCACACCATCCTGCGTTCTTGTAAAGCATACTTTTCAGAATCATCTTCGATGCTTTCCATGAGTTTTATAGAGAGCAGAAAAACAACTACAGTATACCAGAAGAGTGAAAAACGACCAAAAAGCCTTTAGATCTAATTTCAGTCCATCGCCCTTCTATACCCCCTGGCCCTTTACCACCCCATGAAGCATCGCTCTTCAATACCCCATCCTGGGCCGTGAAATCCTCATGAACATCACTCACCTCTCAGAATTGCTACTGGAAAACCTAGCTATAGGAAAACTATACCCTACAGTTTTAAACACCTTCTGGGAAGGTATTTGAGGTTGTTTTCTTGGGGGGGATTTCAAACCATGAGAAACCATCCAAAAACCATGGTTTCTATTCGTTTCTCCTATTTCTTCCCTCCAAAATGCAGCGATGTCCCCCCACCCCCAGGGGCCATCAGCCCCCCGGGCATTGCCCGAGATGCCGGCAGCAGTCGCTCGGCCGTGCCAAAGAGGACATCGGGATTCAGCATGGTCAGCGTGGCCAGGTGCATGCCCTCGTCGTCCATTCGGCCTGGGAAGATCCAAGTGGAGAGTTAGTTGGGGGATGACCCAGCAGCTTCCAGGAATGAAGGCATAAATGTGTATAAAAAAATAATGGTGTATCAATTGTCTGATCAGTTATTGAATGAATTCTCGAATGAATTCTCGAATGAATTATCTAATGAATTATCCAATCCATTGCGTTCAATTACAGTTCATTCTTCTTTGATTTGTGGTTGACGTTGGGTGTATATTTACCATTTACCAACCTGTTGGGTTCCCCTAAAAACCAGGATCTTCCTTGCCACCATGAGTCCCAATTTGGGGTTGTCTCGAGACTTGGGGGCACCAAGAAACATGGATTTGCCCCTCAGCAGCTTCACATTTAGGTCACATTTGTTTGGTTTACCGAAGATTATAGAAGGCAGATTGTTTGGTACCAAAATGGATAGAAACACAGGCACCAGAAGGCTAGGTGTCAAAACTCAACCGCAAAAAGCATTGGGATGTATTAGGTATAGTCGTATTAGTAGCAAATCCAGCTTTTACATCCCAAACATGTTGCCAGAATCAACTGATGGGGGACGATTTGCGATGTTAGGCCTAAGGGTGCAAAACATGTTCCTGCAAAATTAAACCCATGACCTTTTGTAGCCTGTGGTTATCTGGCATGGATCGAGGGTATGGATCGGGGGTATGGATCAGGGGGTATGGATCGCCTGTGGGTCCGGGGTATGGATCGGGACCTTACATTTTGAGCTGCAGCCATCTGTGTGTCCCAAAACATTGAAAAGATCGTCAATGTTGCCGTGTTCCCCGGACCATTGGTCGGAACTGGCCCATTGTACCCATGGACTTCACCCATGGAGAATTAGTTCCCAGTTCGATGTTATTCTGAGATACAACCCCTTCAAAGGTTGGGGAAGTCATGAAAATCAACAAAAGGACGTGTATGGCAAATGGTGCATCCGAAAGAAGTGCAAATCAGCTGCCAGCACTTCTTTTGCCTTGACATGCGCCTAGGGCCTAGATGTACATAAACTCACCTTGGACTCTGGAGCTGTCACCACCAAAGAGTGGATTGCCCCAGGTCACCACAGTTCCATCTGCCAGAATTGCAGCAAAAGCACCTCCTGTGCCACAGATCTGCTGCACATTCCTAAGCTGATCTTGGACTCTGGAGCTGTCACCACCAAAGTCTGGATTGCCCCAAGTCACCACAGTTCCATCTGCCAAAATCGCAGCAAAAGCACTGTTTGTGCCACAGATCTGCTGCGCATTCCTAAGCTGATCTTGGACTCTGGAGCTGTCACCACCAAAGCGTGGATCGCCCCAGGTCACCACGCTTCCATCTGCCAGAATTGCAGCAAAAGCACCACGTGTGCCACAGATCTGCTGCACATTCCTAAGCTGATCTTGGACTCTGGAGCTGTCACCACCAAAGAGTGGATTGCCCCAGGTCACCACGGTTCCATCTGCCAGACTTGCAGCAAAAGCACCGCCTGTGCCACAGATCTGCTGCACATTCCTAAGCGGATCTCGGACTCTGGAGCTGTCACCACCAAAGAAGGGCTCTCCCCAGGTCACCACAGTTCCATCTGCCAGAATTGCAGCAAAAGCACGGTCTGTGCCACAGATCTGCTGCACATTCCTGAGCTGATCTCGGACTCTGTAGCTGTCACCACCAAAGCGTGGATCGCCCCAGGTCACCACAGTTCCATCTGCCAGAATTGCAGCAAAAGCACCTCCTGTGCCACAGATCCGCTGCACATTCCTGAGCTGATCTCGGACTCTGGAGCTGTCACCACCAAAGAGTGGATTGCCCCAGGTCACCACAGTTCCATCTGCCAGAATTGCAGCAANCACATTCCTGAGCTGATCTCGGACTCTGGAGCTGTCACCACCAAAGAGTGGATTGCCCCAGGTCACCACAGTTCCATCTGCCAGAATTGCAGCAAAAGCGTGCTCTGTGCCACAGATCCGCTGCACATTCCTGAGCTGATCTCGGACTCTGGAGCTGCCACCACCGCAGTCTTGATCGCCCCAGGTCACCACAGTTCCATCTGCCAGAATTGCAGCAAAAGCCAGGTCTGTGCCACAGATCTGCTGCACATTCCTGAGCTGTTCTCGAACTCTGGAGCTGTCACCACCAAAGCGTAGATCGCCCCATGTGACAGTCCTGTCAGCGCCAACACACCACAGAGCAAAGGCACTCCGCGTTGCAGCTACCTTTGGCTGCTGGGCCACAGCTGCAAGGCTGTCTCCATCTTGAAACCCAGAAAGTCGAATGGAGTCTGTTGGATCTAAAAGACGTCCATCAGGCGCAGCAAGCCTCAAGAAACGTTGCCCGAGAGCCTGTTGCGAAGCCATTTTCAAGTCAGCAATGGTGCCAGACTGCGAGACGGCCAATCTTTCGCACCGCCCACTTGGCAAAGAGACCTCAAATTTGATGGAACTGTCAGCCGACTCAGCTCTCACAGGCCCGCTCTCCTGCTCGCTCTCCATGGCACGGCTGCCAAGGTGTAGCTGAAGAAATGCAAGAATGTAGACAGGAAAAAGGAACGATGCAAAGTTAATGGCTGGAAATGCCACAATGATCTTTGAAACATTGGCATCGTCTGGGTCATAATTCTCGTCGGCCACTGAGGCCTTTATATATAATCACATCATCTACAATGAGCGGGTATGTCAGAGGTATGTGGAGTATGTGCGTCTGGGTGCGTCTGGAAATGGGGTATACGGTACTCCCAAAACGGGTTGTTTCATATATTTCATAAATATTGTTTAATGCGACATTTTGGGGTATCCTCTGTTGAGACCAACTCACGGTAGATGTCGATCGGTGCAACTTTCAGGCTGGTACGTGATGCCCCTCCAATCACTGGGTTGGCGGGAGAATCTACCCAAACCCACAAAATTCAGCAATCACCAGTGACTTTGGACAGGAAAAAAAACAAAACCACCAGATCCCCAAGTGATCCCCACCAGATGTGCCCGGCATCGCCCCACTTTGGCCCAGCTGCGTGAATGTCTGGCCACCCAGCGGTGCTGTTTGGCCCTCCCGTTCCTCCCAGCGATCCGGGAGGAAGCAACGCTGCGGCGCAGGGTGAAGCAGTCCGAAATCTCCAGCCAATTGGTGAAGAAGAACCTCGGCTCCAAAATTTCACATTTGGATTTGTCTTTCAAAAAAGTGTATCCCTAAACATCCCTAAACCCTATGGTGAATCTAAACCCTGCCTATGGTGAATCTAAACCCTATTGTTAATCATCATTGTACCTATTAAAAATCTCCACATCTGTAGTACCCATCCATCTGATCATTCACACCGACATTGAACTGAAATCGCTAAGAGCAGCATGTATCTTTATATCACTTGGGTCATCCTTATCCAATTTCCCTCATCATTTCCGAGTGAGCAAAGTCAAGATGCCAGCTTCTTGCATCTTCGATATATCATATAGGTAACTACAGCCGGTTGATGGTTTCAACTCCCTTGAAAAATGTCAGTCATTGGGCACTATCATCTCAAACACAGGAAACAATCCGGAAAGTGTATTCCACCATGTTGCCTTTGTTGTTCTGGATTCAAACTCCCAAATAGAAGAAAATCCAACACATCTACAAACGGCTTTGCCTGAAGATAGGGTTCATCCTCATGCTACTCATTAAAACTGCCATTTAGGGTCTATCATCCATTGCCAGGTCAAAATATCATATTAAATTCCTCGTGTATACCAGTAAACATCCCATAACATATCCCAGTATGTTTGATTACATCCCAAAAGATATCCCTATCTATACCACACTATTGGTTATATATAATGTTATATATATATATATCCCATTATGATCCAGTATTCATATGCATAGTATCTATATATATATAGATATCATCAAATCCCCATATCAAGTTGCTTAAATACATAGAATGCGTCCTTTTTTTAATAGCCATCAGACCACCAGAGACGACCCCAGCGACTCTGCACCACAGGAGTGCGTCAAGATGTGTACCTGGCCGTGGAACCGGGAAAAATCGAGGGGAAAAGTCGGATTTTTGTTCACCCCGAAACATAGGGGTTTTCCTGTAGATTTTCCGGTATAGACCATTTCCGAGAAGATATATATATATATATGTTTTTTGTGTCTTAAGATTGGGATTGAATCATTCCACATGTCTAACGATTGTAAGTAACTTCATCAACATGGATTAACTACAATAATCACACACAAATTCTCGCTTTCCTAGAACCATTAAGTAATCATTTCCGTTGATTTCACAGAACAAGAAACTTGATGATAGTTTGGTAGTCAAGTTACTAAACCACCATTTCCCTTCATTTTCCATGACTTACTAGTCTAACTCAGCAACGCCCCACCCCTCCGGGGCCCTCCGAGGCCCTCCACCAGACCGCGACCTCGGTGAAGTGCTGCGCCAAAGTCTGCAGGAACCGCCGGAGGTCTGCGCCATAATCCTGGGGCCGGAAGTAGGATTTCGCACACTTAAATAGAATGTATACATATTATACATGATTATAACCAGTATAGAAATTATACGATATTGTTCATGATATACAATGATGTAGAATGTTATAGATGATTGTTATAATCTACTGTACACATATATATATATATATATATATATGTATATATATATATATATCAAATATCATCATATATCATCATATATCATCATATATCATATGTGTATAAGATCTTCTAAAAAACACATTGATATAAATATCATTCTTGCCATGGGCCATGATCTCCACTAAGGGCGATCTCCACCGAGGCGCTGCAAAGCGAGCCCTTGCCTGGAAGTAGGTGAGCTCCGCTCCTAGCTCCGCTGTTGGATGAAGTGGTTTCTATTCGCCCAGACAACCTTTGGGAACTTCTTGGGGAATCTCTGTGAATCCCTTCCACCTCGGGTGGATCAAAGTTTTGGGGTCTTAGGGGTTCTCCTCCAACCACCTGACCCGGGCACCCACGACAGCTCCCTGCTGGCGATTTTTCGAGTGCCAAAAACCCCTGGCAAGTCACCGTCAGGTGGCTGGCCACTCTGGAAAACCCTTGGATGCCAGCCTTTGGCCAGCTGACACCCCTACAAAACTACCACTGTCCAGCTCAAGCCGTTTCGGAATCAGGATTCTTCAATTTCCAAACAAAGGCTGCACATTTGATACATTCGGGTCCCAGGCTGGCATTCCCCATCGGCATGAGCGAGCCTACCAGGCCCTGTGGAAAACACTGGTGCTCTCAATCCCACTCCGTCCGGGGCGCAGATGGCGCACCACTGCGACATCGTGAGATTTCGGGAGTTCACCAACGTTGGACAAAAACGATGGGTGTGATACCTAACCCCCCACGGTGTAATGATCGGCCGGATCATCTGGTCACCGCTCACTTTTCCTTTTCCGCCGCCTCCTCCTCGATCTCCTTTCGCCTTCCCCTTCGCCTCGCCGAGGTCGCCCTTTCCCACCACGTGGGCCGGTTCTTCGTTCGGGTCGAGCTCGACCTCCACCATCCCACCACCCAGCAGCGGCTGCTGCATGGTCGCGGAGCCGGAGCTCCCAGCTCCATGGCCGTACCTCAGTGGAACTTCCGTCCACGCACTTCGGCTGTGGCCCCATCCCAGGTTACATGCCATAGAGCTCGGCATGGGCGGTGTGGTCGGCCAGGATGTAGCCGGTGCTGTGGCTGGTGTTTGGGGCCCCCTTGGTCGCGGAGCTCTTGGGGTCTGTGGGATCATCGGTGGTGATGAACCCGCGTGGCTTGATGCTCGCCACTCTGCTGCTGCGGCCTGTCGTGCTTCTTCCTCTTCTTCTATCCTCTGCCTCAGCTCTTCTCTGTCTCTTCTGGCTTCTTCACTCTCTTCTGTCTCTTCTCGTGCCCTCGCTTTCGCCTTAGCCTTCATCTTGGCTTTGGCTGCTCGCCTCTTTGGCTGGGCTTTCGCTGTCATCTCTCGGGCTTCAGTCACCCTTCTCCTCAGTGCCTCTTCTTCTTCTGCCCTGTCTTCATCCTCCTGCTGCTGCTGCAGCTCCACATCTCGTGCATGCCGGGCACGGATGCGATCTTTCGCCTCCTCTAGGCGGATCTTCATCCACAGCCATCGGATGAAGAACATCAGGCAGCGGATGCATGCTGCCAGGCCCAGTGCTGCAAACATCATCAGCACGATGAAGGTCCAATCTAGACCTCGGGCCCATCCATCCTCTCCTCCTTCTGGCTGTGCTTCAGCTTGTGTCAGCTGTGAGATGAGCACGATCATCTGCAAGATCTTGGCCCCCTCTTTCAGCTTCTCCTCAGCTTCANTCTCCTCCTTCTGGCTGTGCTTCAGCTTGTGTCAGCTGTGAGATGAGCACGATCATCTGCAAGATCTTGGCCCCCTCTTTCAGCTTCTCCTCAGCTTCAGCCTTGACCCTTTCGGTCTTCGCTTCTCCTTTCTTCCCTTCTTCATCCTCAACTTCATCTTCTGCCCTTTCGGCCTTCTCCTTCTTTGGCAGCTTGGCCATGCCTGCCAGCTTCTTGAGGATCTCAAACCTCTGTGCTGAGAGGGCTTTAGTCCCCATATCTGAGGGCATCTGTGCTCCTGGGACGTGGATCACCATCCAGTCGGCCTTTTCGATCCTCCATCGGACATTCTTGGCCTTCATCCGGAGGTATCTGGTCCTCCAACTGCCATGGGGGTCAGCCAGAATGCTGGTGGCTGCTTGGTTGTCCGTGAGGGCGGTGCAGCGGAGAATCTTCTCCTCATCTTCTTTGATCTCCTCCACCACGACTCNGGGGGTCAGCCAGAATGCTGGTGGCTGCTTGGTTGTCCGTGAGGGCGGTGCAGCGGAGAATCTTCTCCTCATCTTCTTTGATCTCCTCCACCACGACTCGAATAGAGTCACCCAACACCAGACCCTCAACGATCTCCCCCAACTCGGCCTCGGCTGTTGAGAGCGCTATGGCCGCCTGCCTGCTTGACTTCCAGGCAATGGGTGATCCTCCAACCTTCACGATGGAGCACCCTTGGCAGTCTTCGCCAAACGAGGCGTCGGTGAAGCTTTGAAGTCCCTCCTCCTCATCTTTGGCCGTGAAGAGCAGGCCATCATCTATCGTGGCTGCCAGGTAGCCCCAGATCTGCGCTGCAACCTGCTTGACCTCTCTCGGTCTCCTCAGGATGTTTGATGCCAGCAGCGAGACCGGAAACATCAGGTCCATCCGACACCTGGTCACCAGCCACATCAGCTCCCCGACTATCCTCTGCCCCTCTCGCACATCCTCAATCTTCTTCTCTTCCTCCTCCGGCCCTGTGAACCACTCTCGGCCCACTGGCACCTTCTTCTTTGGCCATCCTGCTTCATCCTTCCCCAGATTCCTCTGAAGCAGGTCATATGTGTACCCTCTCTGGGTGGCCATCCAATCTCCTGTCTTCAGCCTGTCTTCAGCCTCCAGAGTTCCATGCCGAGGAACATGACTCCGGCTTCATCATCAACCTCCTCCAGTGGGCTTGTCTCCCACAGACCTCTGATGGTGCCAATCACGGCATCCAGTGCTGTCCTCTCACCCAGCACCAGAAGGTCATCTACATAGACCACCAACAAGGCAGTCATCCTGCCGGTGTCCACCTCCTTCACCTTCCAGAGGTTCGGCTCTGAAATGAGCGCTTCCATCCTGAGTTCTCCACCTCCCTTGGCTTTGATCTTCAGCCTCCTCATCGTGAAGTCTCGGAAGNCTTCCAGAGGTTCGGCTCTGAAATGAGCGCTTCCATCCTGAGTTCTCCACCTCCCTTGGCTTTGATCTTCAGCCTCCTCATCGTGAAGTCTCGGAAGTCACTCCACTTCCTTGGTGCTTCTCTGAAGCCGTAGAAGGCTCGGACTGCCTCCCAGAGCTCATCGGGCTTTGCAAGGCCCGTCTGGACCAGAAACGCCGGGGGCTTCACCAGCACTCTGTGTGCTCGCAGCTCCTCATCCTTTCCTTCCACCACTGCTGTTCCTTCTTCCCTCTCCTTAAGCTTCCTCTCTTCCACCTCCTCATCCAACTTCATGGGTGCGTTCAGAAACGCTGTACGTATGTCCATGGAGCGCCCCTGCCAGCCTCTTTTGGCTGCTTCGTCGACCGCCAGTCTGACGGCGATGGCGTCTGATCCTGAGGCGAAGAGCTCGTTCTTGTCAGCCCCTTCGGCTGTGACGAAGTTCCCGCAATGCGGATCTTCCTCTTCCCACGTGGATTGGTGGGATCAGGCTTCAGAGTGCAGACGAGTTTGGACGGGATCACGTCCAGATCACCCTTCTTCTTCCTCTCCTCAATCTCCTCTGGAGAAACTCGCCTGAGAGCACCCTTGGTCTCGAACAGAGACTTGAGCTCATTTTCCACCGCCTCTTTCCACTTGGGGAAGTCTCTTCTGACTTCTTGCATGCCCACCACCTTCGTCTGAAGGATTTCATCAGGAGCTTCCTCCTCCGTGAACTTCCTCAACTTCCAGAGCTCCTTCATGGTGGTGCCGACATTGGCTTCATCATCTTCCATGACTCGGCCCATTTCATCTCGGATCACTTCTTGGATCCTTCTCATCTTCACCCTCCTTTCTTCTTCCTCCTCCTCTTCTTTGGGTCCCTTCAGCTGTCTGACTGTCATCTTGCTCCTCAATCTTCTCCTCACTTGGACCGGATTGGTCTCATCTTCGAGCGCAATCCACTTCTCCTCAGTGATCGGCTCGTGGACGTTCTTCATCACCGTCCTTGACAGCCTGGCCCATCCGTCATCATCTTGGATGTAATGGCCGTGGGAATCCCATGCGGGGAAGAGATATGTCACCATCTCTTGTGAGGGCTCGAGTTCGTTGGTCCGCCAATGGCGCTTTCTGACCAACACCCTGGACCAAAATGGTGGCCAGGTAATCTTCTTGTCTTGACGGGCAACCTGCAATGTCTCGTTCAGGTGCCTTGCGGCCAGTGGCCAAAACTCGGCTCCCAACCCGGCTTGGAGAAGCATGACCCTGATCTTGGCCTTGACTTCTTGAACTGCTCTCTCGCAGCGGCCGTTACATTGGGGATCATCTCCAGGGGTCCATGTCTTCAGGATGTTCCGGGCTTCCCACCACTTTTGGAACCGGGTGTTGTCAAACTCACCACCTCGGTCGGTGTGGATCTGGGAGACCACAAAACCTTCTGACCTCAGACGGAGGTAGAAGAGTTGAACTGCCCTTACGATGTTTTCTGCCAACTTGTTTTCTATGGGCAGTACCATCCGGCAGTAGCGGATCCTCACTTCACCATCGTCCGCTTCAACATCATCTTTCTTCTCATCTTCTTCGGGCTCTCTCGCCCTTCCTTCCTGGTCTTCTTCTCTGTCTTCTATCGGCACTCTCGCCGCTTCCTCAGCTTCATCTTCTTTTCCTTCATTTGGCACTCTCGCCATCTCCTCATCCTCAGTGTCACTGAAGATGCCTCTCCCATCTAAGGGTCGGTCATCTGGCAGCGGAGCCTCTCCTCCACCATCTTCTCTGGCTGCTCTTGCGGCCTCTCTGGCCTTCTCTCTCTCTCTCTTTCTTCTTCTTCTCTCTTCATCGCCCGGTCTTCGTTCCTGGGCCTCCCCCGTGCCCTCTCGCCCTGCGGCCTCTCCGGCTCGTCCAGGGCCGGCGCCTCATCTGGCACCTCCACCTCCTCCTCATCCGGGGCAGGGTGGCCACCGGGCCGTGGATCAATCCACGTCCTTGAGGACATCTTTGGCCTTCTTGAAGGGCCCTGTGAGGTCAAGGGATAACACCCCTGCTCTGGCATGCCCTGCCTTCCTGTGAGGCGAAGCCTTGGCCATGGCTTCCTGGCAGACCCGGCAGTCCCTTCGAAAGGGAGTGTGGTTGNTGCTCTGGCATGCCCTGCCTTCCTGTGAGGCGAAGCCTTGGCCATGGCTTCCTGGCAGACCCGGCAGTCCCTTCGAAAGGGAGTGTGGTTGGCCCTGAGGTGCTCCTCCCAGCTCAGGGGCCTCATCTTGGGCTTCCTCCCCCACACCTTCTCCAGCACCTGCTCTGCCAGCGCCTTCATCATGCCAGGTGCCCATCGGGCCAGCTGCCTTGATTCCTTCAGCAGCTCTTCCGGGGTCTTTCCTTCGGTCTCCCTTTTCTTCCCTCCTGGGATCCTTGGTGGAGCTTCCACTTCAATGGTTCCTCCAACCGTGGTGGGCTTGTGGGCTTTTCCTCTCCAGTTCCACTGGTCGAATGTGGACTCCTTGAACTGGTATATCTTGACCAGCATCTTCCAGACTGGGGTCTTCCACCAACTTACCACCTCCTCATCAGCTGGCACTGCTGGCTGTTCAAGGGCGAATTGAACGGGCATCCTGATGCTGCTCGCCTTTCGGACTTCCTCGGCGATGATGAACAGCATGATCATCCTCAGCATGAGGATATCGTCCTCCTCCACCCTCCGTCTCTCACTCTCTGTGAGATCATTCCTCCCCCACTCTTGATCCTCCTTCCAACTCCTCAGGGGTCTGGGTCCCCACTCCTTTTCGCCCAGTGGCCGGTGCCGGAGCACGCTTCGGGTGCGGCAGTTGGGACCGCCTAGAATCATCTTCAGCCAGCCATTGAGTGCCATGCGCAAGAGCGCAGGGAATGCTTTGCCTTGAATCAGCATATCCCACTTGGGGTCTCGGAGACAGTCCACCTCGAGGACCAAGTTCTTGTCTCCCCCCACCTCATGGAAGGCACGTTGAAACGTGTACCCATCCTCAGGACCTGAGTAGAGGTGGAGCACTAGCCCTTCTTTGGCCCACTTCTTTCGAAGTCTTCGATTGCCACACATGGCAACATCCTCAGCAGGTGGCTCGAGGATCTTCTCCTTCAGGCTTTGAGGGACTTTCCTGAAGGCTGGGTGATCATCCAGGATTCTCTGGAGCCACTCCATCTCTTCTTCTCTCGTCTTCTTCTCGGCCTCTTCTTGTGCCGTCTTCGGTCGGATTGACCTGACCTTCTCTTCTATCTCCTCTATCAACATCAGGGCATCTTCTTTGGAGATCTCTGGGCAGCCTCCTCTGAGTTCCACCTCCAGCTTCCCTTTGCGTGGATGGATCACACGGACATCATCTTCGTCCCATGAGACCCGGCACCCGAGAAGATCCACCACCATGCCCATCGGAACTATCGGCTCTGTGCCTGGGTTCTTGGCCACCATGATGCCCTCCTTGGTCACATGGAGATTGGCCTCTTTTCCTCCGGCTAGGGAGACTCTCATCTTCTCTCCTTCACGCCTACCCCTCAGTGGGTGTGTGGCACCTGAGTCCAAGAGGCCTCTGGCTCCTCCTTCTTGAAGTCTTGCCAGTCTAAGGACCTTGATGGACTTCAGTTCATCCAGCTGTTTCTGAAGCTGGCTGATCTTCGTCTCTTTTCTGTCTTCTTTCTCTCCGGTGATCCTCCTCAACATCNCAGCTGTTTCTGAAGCTGGCTGATCTTCGTCTCTTTTCTGTCTTCTTTCTCTCCGGTGATCCTCCTCAACATCCTGTTGGCTTCTTCCATGAGGTCTTGAATCACCTGTCCTTTGCCACTCTCGGCATCTGCTTCTTCTTTCTTTGGCTTCTCTTCTTCTTTCTCTTTCATCCCATCTGGGGAATCTTCTTCTTTCTTCTTGATGCTGCGTGCACCTTCTCCATCTCCTTTGGAATCCTTCTGGCCTTCTGGATTCCTGAACGAAGGCCTGGTGCACTTGTCTGCAAAGTGGTCTCTCCCACCGCAGTTCCAGCATCTTTTTTGGTCGTCGACCTGATGGGCCCATTGACAGTTGCGGCCCTTTTTGCACCCCTGGTCTGTCAGGTAAAACCGACAAGGCTCTCCTGACTTGGGGGCATCCTTGCCCTTGCCTTCACCTTTCCCAGCTCCTCCACTGCCGTCCTTGCCTTCCAACTTCTTCATCCTCACCTCATTCTTCAGGGGGTTCTGCTCCTTGGTGGGGGAAGCCAGCTTCTTTNCTTGCCTTCCAACTTCTTCATCCTCACCTCATTCTTCAGGGGGTTCTGCTCCTTGGTGGGGGAAGCCAGCTTCTTTGGCATGCCGGTGTGGGGATCGAGATGAGCGATCTGCTCAAGCTCGGCGGCTGTGAGGTGTGTGGCCAGCGCACTCACTGACCTGGCTGTTGCTGTCAACCTGAAGGTTGTTGCGGGCCAGACTGACCCTGAATGCTAGCTCCTTGTTGAGCGCACGAAGCGACCCAGTCCCTTCAGCAAGATGTAGGGATCTGGCTCTGTGACCGCCAGCTCTAGTGCTCGGCGTCTCCACCTGGCCCACTTCTTCAGGCTTTGCAAGGCCTCTGGCACGGTCTGTGCCTCAGGTGGATTCTCCAGATTGGAGAGGATGACCTCCTTCTCGGCCAACCCACCAGGTTGGTATGTCATCAGCAGATGGCCGTGTGACATCCATGGCGCCGCTTGGGCTCATAACCTATTCGCCCAGTCAGTCCTTGGGGGTCTTTGGGGATCCTCAGTGAATCCTCCCCTGAAACTTCGTTGGGGGTCTTTGGATTCCCGCCACCGGTCCCATCCTGTGCATGTCATCCTTGCGCAGCAGGGCATGTCAACCCTAGGTGCTATGTCACATGATGGGGTATCTGCAGTTCCAACCCACTAGAAAAACGTGGTTACCTGGGTATAAGTTCATCGCCGGCAAGAATGGACAAGCAATACATATTCCAAACCACTAACAGTTGCGACATTTGAGCAGTGTTCAAAACCCTCTCAGAGTCCACTATGTGTACTGGTTGGTTTATAGGGATTGGCATAAGAGATTATTAAAAAACAAACGCATATAATGGGGGGTATAATCCCCTGTAAAAATCAGCCAGCAGGGTTTTTGAACACTGCTCATTTGACATTCTACCGGAATAGCAACTTGAGACCGTTGAAGCCGTTGGTTGATTGGCGTTATTGGGCAGGCGGTTTGGAATGCCGGGGGATAGCCCATAGTCATATAATTCTTGTTGGAAGGATATCTGAGGAGTCCAAACCACCAATCCAAAACAACAATCGGCTATCGACATGCAAAGACCGAACCTATCCGTGAAATTCTCCTTCATGTCATCTTTACGTTGAAAAACTCTAAACTAGCCAACAAAATAGATCTTAAAATATAACATCCTACAATATAATCAACCCATTCACCCATCATTCACCATGATGTGGGTCCTCTTTATTGCAACCTGTTTTTGCCCCGGTTCCCCCCCGGCACCTGCTTGAGTAAAAGGATCTTGAAGCCATGAGCGGGTCATGGCCCATGGCAATCCAAGCTGTGCAGCTTGGGTCAACACATTTAACATAGAATCTAATGACTTCTAATGATATCTAATGGTCAAACAACTGAAAACAGGAATCAGTCCTGCTGGTGGAACAATAACATTTAATTTGCGCAGAGAAGTCCTTGATATTGATTGATGATAATTGGCACTGATAAGGCTAATTTGAATTATCCTATGGTTATTTTTAACGTAGCACAATGGAAAATCACTATTTTTGAATAGGTAAATCATGATGAACCATCTAAAAATGGGCCATGTTTTTTCCAGTTGGTTATGTTGAAGAACCAGAGGGGAACTCTAAACGGTCCAGGTGTCGATCGCATGCCGCCCCTGGAGCCCGAAGGTTCGTTGAAATCTGCCATGGCGATGCAAAACATGAAGACATCAGCCACATGGGGATTTCCATAAATGGAAGATCCCCAAAAATGGATGGTTTATAGTATAGTGAAAGATCCCAAACAAATTGATGATCTAATTAGGGTACCCTATTTTAGGACACCTCCACATGGATCTAATGATATCTAATGGGCAACTGATTTTGTCAACATTTGCCACCAGGAAGCAGCACATTTATGACTCTGCATTCCTCATTAGAATGGTGCCAAACTACGCAAAGCCCAAGGTTTTTTTAAACATCAAGTTTGAACAGGAAACTGCCCTCAGTTTGAAATCTGAAGTTGGTGCAATAATTGGATCAACTTCCAAGCACTGCCTTTGGGTCTGCAGCCTTTCTTTGGTGCTCTTCAGCATGCTGGGACAGTTCAAAATGCCCACAAGATCAAGATATTAATAGTCAATGGCGCCAAAATGTCGAGGATAAGGACTGCACCTGCATCTGCAGATGTAGAGACAGTATATGAACATAATTGAACATATATGAACTGTGAAATTACAATGCTGCTCTACATTTGTCGCCGAAAAATCTGCAGCCGGTCACCATCTCCAAGAGGTCAGTCGGACTTTCTTTGGGGGCTTTGCCCCGAAGTCCGTCAGAATTTGCACAGTTTGGACATCATTTCTCTGCAGTGCCAGATTGAGAGAAGCATCAGTGTTGGCGCCTGATTCAAAAAGCAAGCGGACAACATCAAGATGGCCCTCTCGAGCAGCCAAGAACAATGGTGCTGGACCATAGCAATTAGCTTGATCCTTGCATGCACCAAATTCTATCAGCATACGTCCAAAGTGGACATGACCGTTAAGAGCTGCAATCAACAAGGGTGTTGAGCCTTCATTGTCAGCTTGATCTTTGGATGCACCTGCTTCTATGAGCATATGTACAACGTCTAGATGGCCACGGTTAGCTGCCACAAACAAGGGTGTTGCACAGTGTTGCACCATCATCCCTGGCTTGATCTTGCATGCACCAAATTCTATCAGCATACTGACAATGTCGACATGGCCGTTTGAAGCTGCAACCAACAATGGTGTTGCTCCATCTGGTGTAGCTTTCTCTTTGTCTGCACCTCTTTCTGCTAGCATGCGGACAATTTTGAGATGGCCTATCACGGCCGCCATCAGTAAGGGTGTTGCACCGTCGTCCCTCGCTTGATTTGTGGCTGCGCCAACTTCAAGCAGCGTGCGGACAATCTCGAGTCGGCCTAGCACAGGTGCAACAAACAAGGGTGTTGCACCATTGTCTGCAGCCAGACCTTTGGCTGCACCAAATTCCAGGAGCAAATGCACAATGTCGAGATGTCCCTCATCAGCTGCCATCACGAGGGCTGTGCAACCTTCAGAATCACGCTGATCAATCTTTGCTCCTGCCTCAAGTAAGAGCCGTGTAGCTTCAACATGTCCAAGGTGGGCTGTATGAAGCAGAGGCATGCAGCCTGATTCGTTTGCCTCATCGGGATTTAGAGGATATTGCAGCAATTTCTCAAGTGAAACAAGATCATTGCCTGGCTGGTGTTGAGCCACACCCTGAAAAATATGCTCGGAAGTTACGGACCATTACCCTCTGGTTATGTCAAAATAGCTATTGAAAATTTCAATTTATAGTGGATTTTCTTAAAAAAATGTGATTTTCCATGGCTATGTTAGTTTACCAGAGGGTACACCAAATTCAAATCGGGCTGAAAAATCTGAAAAGACAAACTTATTTCAAACCACCAACCAGTTGCTCTTCGATGCCAAGATCATTTTCTGGCTGTGTTCAGCAGACGACGGCCAAAAAGCCCAGACTACCAGTTGGACCCTGGAAGTGAAGATGCTGATGAAGCAAACAAAACATAATCCAGAATCTCACTGGAATCCTGTTCCAGCAAGATCTTCTGCTTGAAGCTAGAGATGCCAACCTTGTCAGCTAAAGTTTGCTTCACTGCCTTGGCTGTCTTGCCTTCAAATCCATCTGCATCCAGGACTGCCAGTGTCTCGCCCGAGGCTAGGAAACCCACCTCCATTGCGGAAAAAAACAGGTGTCACCAGTACAGCAATAGAACGAATGTGGGTCTGTCTGAAAATGGGGTATACCCTCGGAGCTGCAGATAGCAATGTCAATTGGGAAAATCATCGTTATCGATCAATTTGGAGGTACCCTATTTCCAGAAAAACTCACCACACCCGTGAGGCCGCATTATGTTTCTTCAACTTTTCCTGACAACTGTTCCTGCAAAAACTGCAGCATGGCTGTTCGAGCTCCAGATCTCAGATCTGCGGGCTTTGGAGGAATCCTAACAAACAATTTGCTGTTTCATCAGCGTTGTTCCCGTCTTTGACTTTGAATGATTTTAGTGGCATTGGCCATCACTTGATTTCTGTTCCCTTTTTCTCAGCTGGAAAAAGTTGTCAACTCACAGCGAGGGTTTCACCGTTTGATACACAGATGATCACCCAATTTTGTTGAGGAAAATCGGCAGGAAAGCCATGTTTTTTTTACCAATACCCTCTGGTAAATGTATTGAAAACCATGAAAACCCATTGTTTCCGATGAAAATGATCTAAAATGGGTGGTGTTCCATATCCATGATAATAGATTGTCAATTTTCTGAAGGGAAAAGGAAATACGGTTTCAGTTTTACATGTTTTTCCTGTATTGGGATCTATGGAATTTTACAGATGTATAGAACCAACAGAGGAGAATACTGCAAACATTAGCAGGGCTAGTTACATCACCAGTGACTACACAGGTGTAGTCTCAAGGTAGCCAGTGGTTGGTCAGCCCCCAGGATGGACCGACTGGGACAAATAATTTGGACATATTTCGATGTCAAGAGGGAAGTATTTACTGTTCACTTCCCAGTGGCTAGGATAACTGGCTGTGTGTCACATATCTCAAACTCACTGGTGGATATGAAAAGCCCCAAGGACTTTTTCATCAGGACATTCCCAAAGGCATGCCGACCAATGTATTCCAAGTCTGTTTTTTTGTTGGTTTCCACTTCATTAAGTCATTGTATAAATGTGCATAATCATTATGTCACATTGTCATATCCTTCACAGGTCTAAAAAATTGGGATGCAACCAACAAAACATTGAGTTTTCCCTGCAGACAACCCCGGACTCATCCTCTCTGATTTCCGATGTCACAGTCATTGGCCACGCTCAGATGCTCGGCCCATCTTGGGCGCTGAGCAGTTAGAAACCTCCAAGGCTTATTGAGACACTGGGGACAAGCTGCTAGATCTCAGCTGGTGCATCGATTCTTTTAGATGGGCGTGTCTGCAAATGGGGTATATCCATATACATGTACATGTACAATAAAATGCACCTTTTATAGCCATCTAAAACAGAAAATGATGATTAACCATTGGGTTTAGGGATACACTAGTTTCAGACAACCCCAGATGAGGATGTTGAATCCAAAGAAAAACGATGCGTAACTCGCCAAGATGCCACTGATGACTACTGATGACACTTTTTTGGATTTATTGGATTCATTGACATTGTGATAGACCTACCGTAGCATCCTTAGCATCTGCAATGCATCGCATCATCGCTGCGGTAGATGATACTAGTGATAGGAATGCTTGTTTTTCATTGTCAGGAATGATGATATATCATATCTATAATTATATATATTATATATATATATATATATGTATAAGAGCAACTATGATAATCATCACAATAGTGAAAACCATTATACTAATGCTGCCAGTCCCTATGGATACAAATACTCCCTTCTCGAAGACCCCATGCTGACGTTTCCCAGTCAAGCTGTACCAGTTTATACATGTGGATACGAGTCGATAATATACTACTGCTGCTGCTGGTCCTACTAAAAAGGATGACACATATCAACGTTATACAAGTAACAATGCATATATACATAAATATATATATACACATTATACATGTATACATGTATATATATATATGTATATATATGTATACATGTATATATATATATACATGTACATATTATATACATGTCTATATTCTATGCAATATATATATATCTCATTATATATATATATCATTATATATATATATCATTATATATATATCATTATATATATATATCATTATATATATATATCATTTCATATATATATATCATTATATATATACATATCATTATATATATATCATTATATATATATCATTACATATATATATATATATCATTATATATACATATATATCATTATATATATCATTACATATATATATATATATATCATTACATATATATATATATATCATTATATATATATATATATCATTATATATACATATATACATATACACATTATACATGTATACATGATTATACATGTATACATGATTATACATGTATATATGTATATATGAATTATATGTATATAAATGTATATATGTGTATGCATATATATATATATATTAATACAAGGATAGTCTATCCTTGATCCCTTGTGAGGTCACCCCACCACAGGAATCGGCCGCCTCGATGGCTACGGGCCATGGTGGCCGCGGTGGCAGCAGCGGCCGCAGGGGCCGCCGCCGCAGCCAAGGCCTCCTCACCTGGCACTTCGGAACCCTCCAAACGGTAGGAATTGAGATTCGAACTAATTGGATTTGAAATGATTCCTACTGTTTGGAAGGTTCCGAACCCAGTTTTAGAAACCCAGTTTTAGAAAAACGATTTATGGATTTGAAAGGATTTGAAATGTGAAACCCTGGTCCCCTGGTCTCCCAAAGCTGGTAGATGTTCTTACCAAATGGACCAATGGTCCTACACGAACCTACAGGATCCTACAGATCAACCCCTCATCAGCTTATCAGCAAATGTGTGTCTGAAGCAACACCCTACTCCAAAGTGAACATTCCAAACACATTTTGAACTGACAAAAGATCATGTTGGGATATTAAATCCACCAAAGTTTGGGGAATCGCAATTTTGTGTATCTACAGATTGGGATCACGAGTCGCGGAAGCAGCCTTTCGCACCCTTTCTCGCTGAAAACATGGATGTAAGCCTCAAATCTAAGTTCTATGGCGTCAAAATTAGACATACCCCAGTTGGGTACATTAACATCCAATATCATGCAATGATAATATTCCATTGTTGGGATGGGTTTGATTGGTTTTGACCCATACTAAGCTTTGGATGCTGCCAGCGGTCCCTGCATGAGATACATGAGACATCCACTCGCCACAATGGCCGCAGAGAAAAAGGTGGTCATGTCAGCGATGGAGTTGACCACTGCGGGAGACACCATCACCAGGATAGGGCCACGCAAACAAGAGGCAACGTTCTTTTGCCTTACACCAGTTTTCAGCAAAGATGGGCAAGACATGGCAAAAGCTGGCTGTGTTTGATCGTGGTACATCCCATTTTCAGTGGACATCCTGACCAAAGAATGTCAACCTTGGATAAGACCCTGGTTGGGTTATCCCAAGGGGATCCAAGGGGACCATCTGCGACGAAAACGGATGAAAACGGTACCCCCCAATGATCAACAGCCGTGTGTAGCGGGGTTATCAATCCCGGATTGACAACAAGGAAACAGAGCAGAGTCCGGAATAGATCGAGAAAATGGCAAAAACTACCCCAATCAATCATGGCAACGGAAATCCCTCAAAATCATCAAATACATTAGACTGTCTTCTTTAAAGTTTTGGGTTGCAGCATCTGATCACCAAAAGGTACTGGGTTACAGCGTTTGATTACCACAAGGTACTTGTTTAAAAGGTGTCTTGACAGTTATGCGGCTGCTCTACTATAAACCGCTGAATTAGAGATACCTGCAGCACAACCAGCACAGGAATAGAGGTTCAAAGTACAGTAGTTGGTTGCCAATCAACCCGTCCCAAAAATCAGGATTTCATCTGCTGCTGCTTGAAACCACCGAACAGAAAAGGCTGGAACAGTAAGTGCCTCCCAACCGAGCTCACCTGGAAAGAAGCTTGTGAAAATGAACTCTTACTACGAGAACGGAAAGTGATGGACACGTTTTCCAAACAGTAACAGTAACATCCATCTAGAAAAGGAATGAAAACTACTAGCAGCAAATCCTTGGATAAGGGGTCCTACCCCTAAAGGACCACCTCACCAGGGGTTGAAGATGTCTGAAGAACTCACATTCCTCTGTCCAATGGGTCACATACCCAGAAAGTGTCTTCTCATAATCCAAACAGCATGGATTGATTTGATTCTTTTTGAGGCCTCGAACCAAGGTCCAAAGAGTCCAAAGCATGTTAACCCCCCCACTGCATTCTTCCATTTGTTCAGACCCCATCATCTGGAAATCGGTCAATATATACCCCTAAGATTGGATGGTCAATCCCTGAAGAATGTGTGGCCTGGACCCGGGTCTTAAGAAAATGACCCGTAGCCACCTTTTCGCTGGTCCCGGAATTAGATAGCAGATTGAAACTGGAAACCTGCCAAACGGAAACCACCAGTCATTGGAAAAACTATGTATATGGCTTCGCTATGTTTCCGGAAGATTCTTTAGTTTTGCCTTCATCTAATCAAATCTGATATTTCTATATTTATATCTATACATACATACATAAATATATATATATATATTATCTATATGTATATATATATATATGTATGTATATATATGTACATACATATAACCTTTATAGATACAATAATTCACCTGTGAATGTAAGAACGATGGTTTCGCCTTTTCCCGTTCCCTTGCAATGGATTTTGAACCGCCTGCCAAGAAGCACTGCATCCGCATACTTCAGGATGCGAGACACGCTGAGCCCTGCAAGAGCTTGGAGCGACACGGTGAACATCGTGTGCCGCGTGAAGCCATGGAAGAAGCCGTGCGCATAGACCTGGAACAAACGATGAATGCAGGGGGGTGCCCCAGTTTGGTACATGTTAAATTCATCAGCAAAAATGGGGAGGGTTATAATGCTAGTTCTGTGTTAAGTTGGTTTATAACTCTAAATTTACTAGGGTTTGTGATTCATACACAGTTAATGGGGGTTGTAAACCAACGTATAACTGGGGGGGACACCACCTTCTAAGCGATTTTTGTTGGGGTCCGGTCCAGGTACACGTTGTGTGATGTTGTAATCTTCATACCGGACAACATCTGTGATATGATGTCATATGGTCATTGGATATGGTTGTTAACCATGATTATCATGACTGGGATGACAATATATGGCTAATGAATCCCTTTGGCAAGTTGGGATATGTTTACTAGTTCGTTGACTGCAATTAATCGTCACTTAAACATCCTTCAGAAAATTTCACTGGATTGGTTTAAGGGAAAATTTACAGGAAACCTCTATATTTGAGGGGAAAATCCATGGTTTCCTGTAAATTTTCCCATTAACCCATCCAATGAAAATTGGCATGCATTTTGGAGAGATATGATAGTGTTACGCACCAAACATTGTAAGCAGAAACCTTTCCGTAGCCAATAATGGGAATTACAGAACTTGCGAACATGGCCACTTACAACCGATTGGTATGACATTGTTAAGGAAGCTTAGGAATATCACATCAATCATATCACAACTCCAAAGTGTGGAGCCTCTGCTAATCCAACCAAATGGAAAATCCTTCATTTACTTCGATGGATCTCCCATTAATTCCCATTACACCTATTATTCAAGACCCATTTACTTACGGGATTTTCCAGCGTGCCATCTTTGATTCCCAAGGTTAGCCGGCGATCTCGCCACCGGCCATCTTGGTGCTGTGCCATCCGGCCAAGACGCATCTCGCCAGCGCTTTGACAGCAGCAGGGTCAGCAGAGTAAGGATGATGCAGGTGAAGTAAAGGACAGAGTTCCTGTGTTGGGGCGGTGAAACTCACGGAATTCTCCGAAGTTTGGTTTCTTGTTCAAAATGATGATATAGCCACAAATCATCCAAGCTAGTTGGAGCATCTTAGTATTGATAGCTATGGAAATCGATGGTTTTGGGGTACACCATTTTGAGAACCCCCAAAATGTTGCTTGGTAGAACCACGAAACGAATCTGTCTTTGCTGCAAATCCAATAATTAATTGATTGTCCATCTCTGGATTTCAATGGATGTGACTAGCCTGACACCCTAGGTGAAAAATGGTGCAAAATAGGAGGGGTCAAGATTGGGTCACCAATGGACCTGCAAAATTGGTCATGCTTAATATACGAAACCATCCAATCTCGCGCGATCTTGACGTGTCTTGACCATGACAATCCAAACGCAAGAATCGAAGATACTGTAACCTCTGGCATTCCAACCTGGCTACCCAGAACTCCCAAATTGATACGTGCGTTGCCCATGAAGTTTACACGAACAGTGTTTCTAGCATGCTAGTGACAGGTAGTTCGATGATGTTTACCCCATAATTTCCAGGCGTCCAATTGTTCAGCATCTTTTTGGGTTCTTACATAACCAATATTTCTTACTTGAAAGATGATCATCTCACTTGGCAAATCCCACCTTTGGGGACTTCACCAGGGTAGAAGGTGGTGCGCCAGTTCGTTTGCTAAGTTGCTTGATTCACCTGGGTTTATAGGGTTTCTGATGAAACAAGTTTACGTACTTTGATGGATTAGATGGAGAGTAAACCAACAAATAACTGGGGCTTACCACCTTACCTGAATATTTGCTCAAGACTTCGCCTTGACACGTCACTGGATCACAGGTCACACCATCTCTCATCAAACTATGACTGGGGGTGTTGTAATAACCACATAAATAGGGTTTATACCAGATTAATCGTCCATCAATCATCTATTGATTCCCTTTTTTGAGCCCATGAATACCTTTAAACAAAATCAACCCGGTACGTCTACCACATGATGTTTCCATATGTTTCCAATCTACACCATTCGTATTTGTGAAATTCCTATCATTCCCCCACAAAATCAAAAACAAACAGCAATAATTTATCCATCAATTGTCCACAATTCATCCAAATACATCCATTCACTGTCCATGAGTGATTCATTACCTCCAACATCCACGACTCCAAATTCCAGCTGCTATACATCAATGATCCATTAACAATTCCTTTGTTGTTGGTTATACCCCCGGTGATACACCCAAAAACACCTCAAGAAATCCACAGCCCCAGCTGATGTTCCACATTAATCCTCCATTATTGTTGGTTATATAAATGAATAATTATGTAAATCTCCAACATTATTAAATATTATATATAGTATATAATGCCCAAATCATTGTTGGCTACAGTTCTATAAATGAATAGTTGTAAATTGTAAAACCTGTATCATCCCAGTATATCCCAGTGTATAGTTATATCTCCAAAAACGATCCATGAAGTACAAAAAAAAAAAACGACCACCAACTCGACATCGCCCCAGCTGCTGCACGTTGATATCCACCATCCGGTGCTGCTTCAAGGCCAACTCATTTACCACTGAGCCCAGAGCGTTGCAGCAAGTCATGGCCAGGACCAGCAGAGGAGCCCAGGACAAGGTGGCCTGTTTTAGCCGCAAATCCATGGGAAAACCTTAGGAATATGGAGGTTTCCATAAATGGGCATACACCAATAGCTGGATAGTTTATAGTGGAAGATCCATCTATAAATGGCAAAAATTGGGGGGTATCCCCATTAAGAAACCTCCATATCATCAAAAGGGACTCCTTTCATATCTGGTGAGTATGACATATAAGAATCCTATCCAGAAAAGTAACATACCCAAAAAATGAACAAAATCCAATAGCAAACTAGTTTTTCTTTGTGGCAGTCAATATTGCGGGGAAGCGATTCAAGTCACCGTTCTGTTCACCAAGTGGCTTGCTCCCAGAGCTGGACTTGATTCAACCTCAGCGAAAATCGGGTGGAACCTGCCATCATGTGAACCATGCATTGATGCTGATGTTTTCACGTTGACATGGAATTTCCAAGGGTAAAATGATGTAACATGCAAGGGAAATGTACTAGCCCCTTGACTGATCTGGGTCCAAAAGCACATGAAAGCCTGAATCAAGCGATATCCATATTCTGATTCAACATGATTTATCTCTAACTCCGTCAGTCTTGCGGGAGAAGCAGGGTCGTGTTTACCCTTCAACTCTCCAATTTACCAGGTGGTTTCTGTTGGAAAAAATGGCCTGTCGACCCAATCAAGAGGCACTGTGTTTGGCTGAGTTCCCGTAGGCACTCTTGTCCAATATCTCCAGGGTTGACCCGCTGGAGAATATTAAATCATCAGTATCATATAATATGTATATGCATAATTATATATATATATATATATGATTATATATAGTTATATAATGTTATATATATATATATATATCAAACACTGATCTTATATGACTTTGTTTGCCCATCAAACCCCACCCTACAAATGATCAAAATGTTACCCCAACTTTTCACCCAGTCAGGGTCCCTTCCATCCTCACCTCCCTGGGGGCCCCGGCACCAGCCCCATGAAGACCACCCAAATGGCAGCCAGGCGTGTCCAGCCTAAAGGTACACCAAAGATGCCGCGCCAAAGCAAGGCTGTCCTGGTTGCTTTCAGGAGAGTTCACATCATTTTGACCATCAACAAATTGTGATTTAACCAGCAAAAGTTAGGATTTCACTATCAAAAAATGGTGATTTGACATTATTTAGCCATTGAAAAACTGTGATTTTACATGATTAAAACATCGAACATGCAAACTTTACCAAACGAACAGGTGATTTATCCATTGAACGTTGTGAATGAGTATGATTTAATCATCAAAAAATGTGATTTGTGTAATGAAGGAATAGAGGAACATGGGACCTGGGAATCCTAACCAGCAAGATGGTGGGTTTAAGCCAATGGTTACCTTACTGGGCGTCAATGGGTCTTTCCGAATGATGAAATTAACCATCACACATGGGGAGATTGATAGGCAATGATGGATATCAAAACCAACAAGTTTTCTTTTATTTAAAATATGCTTGGCAGATGGGAAATGTCCAATGAACTCGTCCAGTACAGTATATCATATTCTTCCTTTAGGAGGCTGCACAAAAAAAAGGGTCATCCCAGTATCCCAGTAAAGTATCTGGACCTCTGATCAGTGTTGCCGATCCTGTGGCTTAGTACGTTCACTTCTCAGAATTCAAGGTTTGGGTGGGAGCACCATACAACACTGCTACAGGCACCTGTAGCATCTAGCAGTATTTGGCAATTAATCTTCAATATTTTGAAAAGCTTTGAATCTTCCCAACCACCCGTCATCACTTGGTGAAAAACCCATCAGCCTATCCGGGCAACTGGAACCGTGATACAAACTAGGATCCCATCACCACCAAGACTCCAAAGGACCATGGTGTCCCGCAAGATCCCAAAGGTGGAAATATCCTGAGGGAACCCGTTGGAGCTCGGTTACGTCACGGTTTTCTCGTCGATTTTTTCCCTCAAACAATGCTGTTGCATAGTTGAGCCAGCTTGAAAAATATGCTCGTCAGAATCATTTGGGGGGTCATCATCCGAAGGTTGGAACTGGTTCAAAGTGATGAGTTGGATTTTGGGTCGAATGCAGTCGTTTACCACCGCGGCTGATGCTATCACCTCATGTCAACTCCAAGTTCCAATCTGGACTGGAGCTTCGCATGGCTAAGACTTGACATGTCTATGATGTATACCTATAGCGCAGCCTCACAGGAATTTTGCAACTACAACCACTTCACCACAAACACAAAATGAGTCTCTAGTGCAGGTTCAAGCAAGGCATGCACGTGGCCAAGGTCACACTAAAAAAACAAACTCACAATCTGTTCACTTGACATCACCCCTTGGTACCATATCTGCTGCTTTCATCACCAACTGCCCTCCATAACTTGCTTAGAATCATTCTGGCCGATGGCCCACCAGAGCAAGATGTTGTTCAAGGTGAAAATAGCAGCAGCAATGACAAGCCACATCACATCCTGGGGACAGGAAGTTTGTCTCAGCAGGATCCAGGCTTCTCCTTTTAACGATTCATTCTGCTTCAAAGACGGCCCACTGATTGATTTGCCTCATGGGTGCCATAATGGGTGATAATGTATTCATGACCGAATATGTTATCTATTGATATCTATTGACTATAATGTGTATACTGTATATGAACATTATCCTTAAACACGTGGCAAACAGCTCGTGAAACACTGTATCATCTTTGACATCTGCAAAAGTTTGAACCTCCTCAAAGAATAGGCAAGTCTGCCGTCCAACAACACTAAATGGGGGGAGTGGATGGCTGTCGATCCAAATTAACTACCCCAGATCTCAATAGCACGGTTTAGTACCATGCAGAAACTTTGAGGGTATTCGACTTTGCTCCATGTCCATACTTGAAATTGAACTAGTCTGACGAAAGCCAAAAGGACAATGTTGCCTCCTGATTTAAGAAACTCGCCCCCTCTCATCTTTTCTCCAATAGTCTCCAAAAAATCCCAAAAGTATTTCCCTACAATTAGTGGTTCTTATTTCTGAAAACCGTGCGTAAACTTCCGCATAACCTTCTAGGATGGGTTCTGAATTTAACAAACGAATGTATGACGCATGAGCTTTCCAGTCGTCAGTTCAGTACAACAAGGGACCTTTGGAATCAGAGGTGGGCTGCAAACCTTACCCCAATGTATTCTGGCAACGCCCAGGTGTGGAAAGTTTGGCAACGTCTGCCAGCGGCTTTACAATTCTTAAGTTTGTGACTTTCACACGAAAAGTTCCTTTGTTTTTTTCGAAGAAGATGGTGCCCCAATCAGTTAGCCTTTTTTTTCTAAAATGGTGATAAACCATATAGAACCTATATTCACCATTTGAGATGATATATCACCATGTATATCACCACCTAGAAGCTTCTTGTGATTACCAAAATTGTGTAGTAAACCACCTAGAAGCTTGGCAGGCACCACCTTAATGGGATGTTCAGCATGCTGGTCAAGTTCACAAGTTGAAACCATCACCCAGTTATGTGTATATGTATATAAAGAGAGACATAAATAGTATTCATATATATAGCTATATACTTATATGGTTCATACATTTATAGATATTTATATTCAAATTCATATATATATATATATACGTATATACATATATATATATATATACATATATACATATATACATATATATGTATATATACATACTTGTATATATCAATATTTTAGATATCTACATGTTTATATATATGTACACACAATCAACTATAGTCAATTATACGTAAAAATACATCCTGAATTATCATATACCCATCATATGCCATATGATTTGAATATTGATCCCCATGTTTGCCGGTTCAATCACCATCCTGAAATTATGACCTCAACACAACATGGGCCGCGTCCGTGCCTTCTGCGTCAAATTGGATGCAGAGTCTTTCAAGTAGCCCGGTCGCTGCGCCACTAACCCCAGTGACACCAAGAGCTTGAGGAATTCCTGATGCCAGTGATGCTTGAAGGACCATCAAACTTGGTAATTGATAAGGCAATTCACCTTAACCCAGGATTGACAAACCGCCGGTCTATCAAGAATTACATGGTACCAACTGTTATAGTAACTTGTTATTACTTTTGGGGTACCCCTCCCAAGAAGCAGTCAGGGTTCCTCAATCCGGGGTTGACATCGATTTGGATGATGATACTAGTAATCCCAATTTGGGGACTTACTGGCCAGGACCAGGTGCATTGAAGGATTAGTGGCTGAATTGGATTCCAATTCACAAACCTGAAAGGGTCATTTTAGGGTCACTTACCCTTCCTGTAACTCTTGGCGAGGTCGCAGTGATGTGGTGACTACTCAGTGGAGTATTCCCCTGGTCTTGGTCGCACCGGTGAGGTATTCCTGCAACCGAAGCTTCTGTCAGCAGAACTGCACACATTGGTTCGAAACGATAGTCTTCACCATGCACAGTGGCTTGTCTTGCAATCGACAGGTCGATCACCACAGAAATGCAGACATACACAGCGCAAAGGAGGAGTGAAAACGCCATTCTGGAGAGTGAGTCCTAGGTTGTGTCAGGAGGTGCACGAAAATCGCAACCCAAATATGAAGGTGAAATAAGAATATTATTATATACGGTATATATTCTTATATTGTATACACATCACTATGACTACCGTCCATTTTACTGCAATCCATTTTTGACCACGCAGTGGTGCTTGCTATTCCACGAATTTGTTTTGGTCGGACTCCTTGTCACCTAAAATTCGGGATACGATATTGCAATTTACATGGGCATCAGAAAGGCATGCATTTCTTTTCAGATGATTCTGCGCCAAAATGCGAGTCACACACACACATCAGCCATGTCTTCCCATTCAATTCTAAGGAGGGGGAGGGTCAAAACTGAGAAGTTTCCAGACTCACCGGACACAACGGGCCTAATTTAAGCACTCAAGAACATATCCCAAACATTCCCAAACGAAGCATGTAATATGAATATTGCAATATTGAAATATTGCAATGTAATCATTACCACTATTCATCCTTTCAGCCTGACCCAATCAGGGCAGTTTAAAGTGTCTTTTAATGGTCAGAAATGGATACCCATTTCAAATGAAATAGGCTACTTTCTGCAGCTTCTGCGGGGTCCGGCTCCCTAACCTTGGGTATGATTTGGGGATCGGAGCCCCAAACAAAAATCCACAGCTCAAACGTTAGTTGTAGGGAAAAATTGCAGGCTAAAACCATGTCACAAATTTGTCACAACAGTGGTTTTCCATCTAACCATTCTTTTCTGCATTCTTTCCATCTAACCACAATTCACAAGAAAACGTAGGGGCAAGATCTACCAAAACGTTCAGCAAAATCTACCAAAGTGCTGGTAAAATACGTATCTCTCAAATCTTTATGCGTTGAAATCAACCAGTGCTGTGTCTCTGAACCCCCCAAAAAAAAACTCGGGCCGGGTCTCAATGAACGGCTCCAGGCAACAGGTTGCCACGCCCAGTGCCACTATGGTCATACCTGGGAAGATGGGTCTCAGTGATCTCAACAGGGGATCCACACCAAACTTGTGGCAATCTTCCTGGGAACAATCAATCATGAAGTTCATAGACAAATAAACATATGGTGATGCGGTTCACCATTAACCATAGTTTTCAAATAGATATTTTCAACCATGACACAAAACAAATAATTGAAAAAAACGACAAAACCACATGGTGATGAGATGCTTGACCTGGCCATAATGGGGGCATGTCCAGCGAGGTTTATTATGCTGGTTCTAGACCTCATATATCCCGCAAAAAAGGGGATGTCATAGCGGTAGAACCAGCAACAAAAGAGGGTGTTAATATTGATGCAAAGCAGCAATTTATTGGTATATACCTATGTATACCTTAGATATATTGAAAGAAGTACGTAGAATCACTATTTTTGTATACCATTTATGGCTACAGTGCTAAACTAAATTCTCCTGGGACCTGGTTGGTACACGTTGCTTCCATCACCAGGCTCATCCCCAAAATTCAGTGGCAATCCAGGATACAAACCACTGGTACTTCCAGCCATGTGCTCCAACTCTGATCACTTCCGAGTGAAGTGGGATCTTTCAGCGTTTCGTTGATGACCAGTTGGCTGATTTCATGTCGATCTGCCCGAATCACTCGGAGCACAGCGTCCATCATGCCGTCCTGATGGTCACTGGGGATGTTTCTGGCTCTCAAAACGAAGGATCTGAAAATTGCGAGATTTCATGGGAACGATGCTTATCCTGGTTGAACCGGAAACCATGGGATCTTGGGATGATATACCCCATAAGAACGACATTGATGTTGCTCTTGGAAGAGGGGTTGCATTGCCACCGTTTCTTCGTAAGTCGGCACTGAATGTTGAATCACCTTCAGTTTACCTAGTATGAGACGACTTCAGTCTTCAACTTGGGAAATGTGCATAGTTCTCAATGAATTACGATTATTCATGATTATTCACCAAACTGCACTAAGGTCATTTTGGGATACCCCAATCCCAATCATCCAGATACAATAACTTCAGGTCATGTCAATTTCGACCAGGACTTTAGGTTCATGACATCCAGGGATTGGTGAACCAGGTGAACCATGGTGAACCCCGTTCTAGCCCGTTCTTACATTAGTGAACCATTCTAGTTCAATGATGTGTATCCAGTGTTGACGTTCCGAATGTTGATGCATCTTCTGGCAATCCACTTATTCACCACAGGGTGAACAATCTAGAGACATGACGGAGCGTCCAGAGCTTTCTGTAATCCGGGATTCATAAGGCCCTGACTTGGGGGTTACTCCGAAAAAAACGACTTAAAGTGTCTTCGTTAAACTCTACTAGATTGAAATTGATACCCGATATATGAAGAAACTGGAGGGCTATCACACAGATATATAAATAAATAAGTATAAAATATCATAAATATACATCATTACGGGATGGTCAAATCCCCATCTTGGATGGTCAAATCATTGCTCAAATCAATCTCCCTGTTCCGGGTTAAGATATATCAACATGAGGGTTTCCTAAAATGGGGGGACCCCAAATCATCCATTCAAGTGGCTTTTTAATCATAAACCATCCGTTCGGCGTATCCCTATTTCCTGAAATCCCCATATGAGATTTTCCCTAAAACATCCTAAAACCAATTTTCCTCAATCCCGGCAGTTGAAGAACAGGCTCTTCCTGGCGTCCCCAACAGCTTCCCGCGGCCAAGTGTCGTCTTGGTAGTGAACTTCATGGCCACAACGAAAACGCGCATCGCTGATGTCCGAGATTTTCAGGCCGCCTTCCCTCACGTGAAGTAAGCCTGGTAAGTTTGCCAGGAGACTTTTAAGGCTTAAGGTGGTGGGAGAAAATCATGGGAAAACCTGAACCTTATGAATCCAGGAGTATGTGAATTTCGCTTCTCCAAGGGTAACCCTTGGATACCTGGAATTCTTTTCTCGTTTTCGGTGGCATGTCCTGGCGAAACTGGCAGCCAGGAGGATTTTCCCATTTGGGGGTGGGTCAAAACCTATATTATTATCCATTTTAGTGGGATGAACATCCATAAATCCCAGCTATTTTGATGTTCACTACCAGGGTTTTGACAAAAATAGCCATTTCCACCCAGCCGCAGTCGTAGCTTTGCAGCTCCATCCCGTGGAGCGCGCCAGTGATTTGCAGCAGATTCGGTCCAGCGATTTCCAGGTAGACATCGTGTTGGGCGAAGACCTTCGCCAGCTCGGCGAAAGTGGCAAAGACCTGACGAGATGCCCGGTAAACAGCCACATAACTATGGAAAATCACCATTTTTAATAGGAAAATCACCATTTTTAATGGGAAAATCACAATTTTTATGGGAAAATCAACTATTTCTATAGCCATTTTCAATAGCAAACTGTTGGTTTATCAGAGGGTAAATCGAAGGACTCGAAGATTGATCAGAAACCTTTGGTGGGAACAAATTGAGGCTCAATCAACGCACTGGACCTTTAAATGTATGGGGCGTATTCCGAAAGATTTTCCCAGGGGAATCTCTGTTCAATCTCTGTTCAATAAAACGGAGCCTACAAATCCATGCTCCATGAACAAATTGCACAGTGAGTGCCTCCACCCAGAGGGTCTATGGGCCAACACTGTCGGCGTTTGGAACGGAAAAAAACACAACAATCAATTTAGGAAAAAACAACATTATAAATCACTAAATCGACAAATTTGCTACTGCAAATTCGGATATGGGTTTGTGTGAGAATTGGGAACAATGGAATACCAATTGCTGTACAACACATATTTCAATTCTAAGATTATGATTCACCAGTGAATCTAGGTATCTTATGTTCGGACAAACCGATGCAGCAAGCAAAAATGAGGATGTAAACAACACAAAGTTGGACATTTACGAGATACCAAAATCTAAACAATAAAATGATTGCAATTGTGATTTTTTCTCATCCCCCAAATTTTTAGCACCCTCCAAAAACCATGGATTTGGGACCATTTCTGGTGTGTTTCCAGGTGCATCCTGCCATCCATGGAGCCACATACAGTTGTGGGAACTGTAGCTGTCAGCATTTGAACGTTTCATGACTGCATGGCATGGCACAACTTCATGGGATGGACAAAAAAGGATCACTTTTGCTGCTGATTGCTACCTAAATCATTGGAAATAAAATGTTAGTAAAGCACAATGAGATCCCCCATCCTGAAATTTACCATCCATAAATGGGTGGTTTATCAACCATCAATCAGTATGGCTGGTTTATGACGTTGCTTTACCAACATTGGCCGGAGCAATCAGCTGCCGTGTCACCCCTCAAACCAGCAGTCACCAGGTCGGATGAATTTGTGGGAACCAGATGCCCCCTCATAATACAGGGGTGGCAAATATGTGATAATATATGTAAAATTATGTAAATATCCTAATTCAGCATCACCCAACTGGGGATTTCTCATGTCCAACAGATACATAGCGCAGGTGTGAATTCAAACTCCCCAATCGCAGGGACATGGAAATCAAGCGATGTAAGAAATCGATCAAATCTATGGGGTACCCATGTGGTGAACGGTCCCACCTGCCGTGGCAAATAGAAGAAGTCGAAAAAACCTGCGCTCACCATGAAGGACACGAGGCTTCTGCGGGTTTCAAGACTTGTATCCAAGAGGTGCTCATTAGACAATCTCCTCCAGTGAGTCAGTGGCGAAACAGTACATCACTACCCTCAAGTAGACCAACATAGCTAGCCATGGCCCATAGACCATACCATGGCTCAATCTCAATAAACTATATAACATAGATGTGAAGAATCCATGATTTGTAGATCATTTTCCTAGGGAAACCATGGCTTTTCAACAGTTTCTATGTTTCCCCGGGTACCAGATCCCAGCGCCTTTCCAGCATCCTTCTGCCAGTTGAGGGACCCGCCAAGGCAGCTCCGGCCGATGCAGCAGCAGCTCCTGCAACTGCCCAGTGAAATCCCCAAATTTCGGACAATCTTCAGGTTCAATGGATTGGTTGATGGGAAATTTTGCAGGAAACCATGGATTTTCCCATGAAATATAGGGGTTTCCTGTAAATTTTCCCTTAAACCAATCTAGTGACAGGTAGAAAATGATGATCATACGACTTTGCGGCTCTAGTTTGGGACAAACCCAAGATCGGTTTCGATCAAGAAACACGTGGGAAACCCGATTTTGCTTAAAGGAAGGACCGAGGGATGAAGCCTACGACAGTGCGGGTTACAGGAACCTTATCACTATCATTCCCTGCTGAGAAGAGACTCAACTCAAAACCAATCATACTGCAAATACTTCCTCTTAAGGTGCTTGTATCCATGGAAATTATGATTATATGGGATCCAATACATAGCAATGCCCAAAACAAAATGGCGGGGCTATGACCAGATGGACCTAGCATTTCGCAGAATTTTTCCCCCAACCCGGATAGTTGGCCTCAAAGTATATAATATCATACAATAGCAAATAACATGTAATATGACACCAGAATATTCAATTATAAGTTGTAGGCTGTTTTTTAGAGCTGAGACATATCAAAATCATGCATCACCCAGGAATCACAAACCAATCTAGATCAGAATAATCAGCAACCTGCAATTTTATGCAATTTTGGGGATGATTCCCCAAATCTGTCAGCAAGTAAGGTCGTCATTGCCACAAAGCATCCCCAAGCCATCACCATTTTTTTGGGGGGTGGGATTCCACCCATCCCCGAATGGTAGTTGTTTATGGCATTGGGTGAATCCCACATCAGTACAAATAACAAATATATGATCAGAACAATATGATCACGGACCACCTCCCGAAATCACAAACTGGCTGGTGCTTGGGCCACCTCCCGAAAAAACAGCAGCCAGTCATCGGGGATGATAATCACATGGTGGTAGGTTGGAATAACGATATCGACCTAGACCCTCCAAGCACCAAGAAACATGGGGTAATATCCGCATCACTTTGGATGTTTACCCTCTTTCTTGGGTACTTGGAGGGTCTAAGTAAAACCACCAATCAGCCAGTTAGGATTTTGAGGGATGTATTGTCTCGCTCTTATATGTTTTTATCATTTTATCTGGATAGCATAAAATATCTAAATATATAAAGGATCTCAGTAACAATAGCAATATCATCACGTACCAGTCATGAAAATTAAACACATTGTTTCAATTCTATTGACCATCGAAACCACCACGTGCATCCTTTGTCAAGAACTTGTTTGGTCCTGTCGAGCAGCAAAGAAATTCCGTTTGTATCGGCTCCAGAGCTGCCAGGTGCAATTGAGGTATGCATACCTCACAGGCGCCAAGACATGGGGGGAAACTGTAGCAGGGAGAAATGGTTGGTATGTGCTGTTCAAATACTTTCGAAAGTCTGTGTGATGTTTTTGTTGTGTTTTTTCGTTAGTTGAGTTTCAACCCTCAGAGAAGATCATGCCATATCATTCCAATGAGGGTGGTTGAGTTTCAAGCCCCCCTGAATGATATTTTTCTACATAGATCATCTCAAAAAGGAAAAAACATAAGGTGGCCATGGCAAAGAAACACCTTTGAAACGGTGAACCGCTAACTGTTCGATGCGCAGTTACCGCGCATAAGTAAGAAATGAAAAATCAGAGCTCAAGAATGGTTATGGCTTAATTTGTTTGATCCCCAAATTTATTGTGATCAATTTGGTGGATCCACCCATATCTCACGTCCATGTAGCATGTAGGCTGTAGCCAACTGAGGTTGGCTCAACTTCGCAGCCACATTTCACTCTTAGTTCCAATTTAGATGGTGCTGCTGGTTTCAACCTCCCTAAAAAATATGAGCCATTGGGGATCATCATCCTAAACAAAGTTAAACTAATATATCAAACCATATATTGAAACCACCAACCAAACATAGCCAAACATTGGTTGGCCTTTTTGGGGATGGAGCAAGCCCAGCCCAACAATGAGGGCCCAAACGTTAACGCCTTCTACACTTGCTGAGATGCTGACAATGGCTTTGATAATGATGATTTGGGGTGTACCGTCGGGAAATTCAACAGTTTGCTATGGTGATGTCACCCTTGAAAATGGGGTTGAATGCGACTTTATTATACTTTATCAATGGGAAGGAACGCTTTAGATCATCTCAACTACCTTCTGCAGTCTAACATAGCTCTGGAAGCCATGGCCAGTTTGAGTTCTATGATTTACACCCCTTCAAGATGGCGATTGTCCAGTTTGCAGGCTGAGGCCAGTCGCTCGTTCCCCCCGTTTTGTGACACCAAAGGAGCCCTCCCAGGGAGCAACTGCAAGATGTTCGCCACTAGTGGTGCCGCGATATTCACGATAAAACTGGAGAAAATGCTACAAAGTTGGCCAGAGTTCTCAACTGGGCATGAGATTCCACTCCAAAAATGATCGTTCGTCCAAGAATTGAGAATACCTCAACATGATTCGTTTGTGGGAACTGATATTCGTTACCATGGGGATTTTTTTTGGTGGTACTTCCGGAGGACAAACTGCCCAGGCGCTTTGGATCGTTGCATCGGTCGTGGCCTAAAGGCTTGATGAAAAACATGGGGGATGGGACCCAAGCTTTCCCAATGGCCGAGATGTGAAAAGTTGGTCTCAATCATCAAGCGTCAATCAACTCGTCGGTTGCTCCGTCTATCAATCACAAGGCTTTGAAACAAAGTGTGTAATTCATTGTAATAAACACAGCCATGCCAAAAAAACAAGCATTCCCTGAACAGAAGCTTGCCTCAATGCATCACAAGAAAACATCGTCATGCTCACAATCATCACTGAAATCGAGACGCCAAAGTTCCACCGTAGATACAACCCAGGAAGATGGGAAGTTCATTGACAGAAAAAGGAGATGGTTCTGTTTGTGTAGCAAACGATGCAGCCTTTGCTGCATGATTGCTGTTGGATGTGGTGTTTGACTTTGAAAAAAGTGCACAACTCCGAAATTAGATAACATGTCAGAATGATATGGCGTGATATTGCAAGCCGAGTGTGCTGTGAGCTGTAAAGTGCAATCATGATGAAATGCGTCGCACGAGACGAGTTGAAAGCTGATCCAGCAATTTTGTTCAGTTCATTTATTCTTGTCAGAGTTTCATGTGAATATCCACCCATCAATCCAACTCCAAGTGGTATAATTTCAGATGTGTTTCTTGCTGCCAAGTTTCGGTGCTGACATCCCTATTCTCAGGTAACATGCCCGTTCTAAATTTTCGCCTTTTTTGTCAAGTTCATAATAAACATTGGAATTTCTTGCTGCGATCCAAGGCGCCATCAAAGCTGTTGTAGGTGTGTGGTCTGGGAATTCCCAATTTCTGGGGATGGAAAATTTCGGCAAATCCTCAGCCACAGAGAGCTGCAAGTGGAAGGAGAATTCCCCGGAGTAGTGTGTTTCTTTTTACCCTCTGGTAAACTAAGATAGCTATGGAAAATCACCATTTTTAATGGGAAAATCCACTATAAATAGCCATTTTCAATAGCTACGTTTAATTACCAGAGGGTAGATGTGTGATAATGTCGGTGTTTTTTGGTTGGACAACCACAATGCTTGCTTCTCTTTTGGTTTGGTATCACCAAAACTGAGCAATACTGAGCAGTTTGCTACTCAAAAGGACCAACAACTGAGTGTTGCAGGGGTCAAATTTTGACCCACACCCCCGGCATCATCTATATTGGGAATCACCCATGTCTTTTCCTACCTGCAAACTTTCCAACATCCAGGCTTTGCATGTGCTCGCTTTCTGTGCTGGTAGCAGCAAAAGTGGGAAGAAACTGCCCATGTTCATCCATTTTCATGGTTTCCATTTTGTCCCATCTAATTATATCATTTCACAATATCCAGTTGTAGTTTCAGCTTCAGCCCTGGCCTCAGATCTTGCTTCAAGTCTCTGCAAGGTGAGATGACAGCATCAAAATGCATGTAAAGGATCCCCTGCAAGTCCATATCATGCTCCTTGCAGCAAATCAAGCTGTCAGACTGGAGAATCTGGTCCAACTACCAGCCAAACCATACACGAAAAAGTGTGATAAAGGGACGTATGGCCAGGTCTTCCAATACACTGGGCTTGAGGATGGATTGGAGTGTTGTTTTTATTCTACACCATCGCTTCCTGAGGATTCAGACTAGCAGTATGGATGTGCCACTGAAAGCTGCCGCCTCTGGGATCATGTAGGGGCTTTCCTAAAATGGGAAACCCCCAAGTCGCCATGAGGTTCAAGACTAAAAGGGTCTATATAATATATATATATATATTAAAATGACTTGGATGCTTTGGGGTACCCCCACTTTAGGAAACCTCCATTTTTCCTGATGCGTTGACCCAACAAGCCAATCAATTTTTCCTACTTCATCAGCGTTGTCGCCTGATTCTTCTGAATGTTAACCCAATGAAATGCGGATGGATACGGCCATGTATCAACTTTACTAACCCTCAAACGTAGATCATTATATACTCAATAGTCTTGACTTGAATTCGACCACAATTGGGCTTGACTGAAAATAGGGTCCCCACCCAAATCTCATGGTGTTTGTTTGTTTGTTTGTTTGGTTGGTTGGTTGGTTGGTTGTTTGTTCGTTCGTTCGTTCGTTTGTTTGTTTGTTTGTTTCCCTGCACTTAGAAGCTTCTAAGGCCTGTGGTTCAGGCTGCAGGCTGAAACATTCAGCATATGTTTTTAACTTGCCGTTTTGGGTTTGGACAAACTTTGTACTCCACTCAAACCCGCATCCATTAGCTATTTGTAGATCCCAAAACCTACTCAGGTGGAGCAAACAGTCGCATGACGGAAACAACACAAATCGAATAAGAACAAATAGAAATGGAGGTTTCCTGAAATAGTGGTACCCCCAAATCATCCATTTTAATAGGATTGTCCATTATAAACTTATAAACCATCCATTTTTGGGTACCCCCATTTTAGGAAACCCCCCAAAATCATTCCCAAGCTAGTGTGAAACAAATCTCCTTTGCTGGAATGATCTCAGCATTGTCCAAATCCAATCAGGACCATCCCAAATCATCTGGTGGCATCAACCCATCAAAAACATATGCATCGGAGATATCGTTTGGAAACACAATCTCAAGTAGTTGGGGACCGAAAAGAACTTGGAATCACCATGGACCATGCAATAGGAGATCTTGCCATCTACTGCCACTTGGGACCAAAAATGGCAGATACAGGACATCTGGCCATAAAGTTAAGCCTTTTGGGGCTTGTCGGAAACCAGGGTGCCCTGGACCTGACGAGCATTGCATAAATCAACAACTTCTGCCACGATTCCGTGGCACTGATTTGCCGCAGAAGATGTGAAATACCTGCGACAACTTCGGCATAATCATCACAATCCCTCCAAACGTGGTAGCTACACCGGAACGTTAAAGTTGACCGATCTCACGGAAACATGTCAAATTCCATTGAGACGCTGTTGGATCAGGAAGCTGAACAAGTTGACCAAAACCAAATAAAATCCCAATGGGACGCCGGTGAGCGATAAGCTTTGTCTCTTCAAGTTTTGCTGTCTTAAGAGTTGGGACAGACATTGTGGATGCACTTCTCAAAACATCATCAAACAGTACTGGAATTGTTACCAAATCAAAGTGGGACGCCGATGACAGACACACACACTTGAACAGAAACATCTTCACGAATTGGGTAGCTAGAGTGCATTCGGCGTGCAACAACACTCCAATAGATCTGACAAGAGGGAAAAAGGTTGAANACACACTTGAACAGAAACATCTTCACGAATTGGGTAGCTAGAGTGCATTCGGCGTGCAACAACACTCCAATAGATCTGACAAGAGGGAAAAAGGTTGAATGGAAAGGTCGTGGTGTTCCAAAATCGATTGAAGCAATAAAGTAAAATAAACGAAGTTCCAGTCATTGTCTTGCCGTAAAAGGGATCCAAAACTGAATGAAGCAGATTGCGGAAACCATGCAGTGCAAAATAAAATGAAATGAAAATCGACGTGCCGGTTCTAGGCTTAGCCGGTGGCCATTGACAACAGAAAATGCAGGTACGTCGATGAGCGTCCCCATCGATATCACAGGCAGCTGATGAGTGTCTTTGTTAGTGCCGGTCTCATCAGTGCCCCCGGCACCCCCTGGCGGCGGTTTGAAACAGCGGTTTCGAACGACGACCGAACCACGTCCGAACGACGTATCGTACGACGCTCAAGGTGTCAAAACCCCGGCCCAGTCCCCTGGTGCCTTTGGATTACAAGTTTAAGCGAGCCTACTTTCGAGCAGCCCAAGGCACAAATCAAAGGTACAACAAAGTTATGCGCGACATTTCCTTTTGTACATAGTCTATATCAACAACAAATCATGCACATGTCAAAGTGTGATATGTGACATACATTTGGCGTAAACTAAATACATACAAGATGTGATTATACGAGAACAGTCAGCAATATATATGTAAATATATACAGTCTTGACACCCAAATGTATAATGGATAAAACACTTTGATGACTCCAATAATTCAATATATAATTATAATTCATCTAAAGCGCTTGGAATCTCCATCAGACCCATCTCGGTGGCTCCCATCTGCTATGTTTGGAAGGCGGCATATAGTATAGTTTTCATTGAATGTAACATAAAATAACATAAACACCATATAACACCATAAAAGGTACTGATATACATGCATGCATATGTCTGTATGTATGTATGTAATGTGATGTGATGTGATGTGATGTGATGTGATGCCATGCGATGCGATGTGATGTGATGTGATGTGATGTGATGTGATGTGATGTGATGTGATGTATGTATTAGACCATATAACTTATATCTTACATATACGCCTGTATTGATGGCACCTACATATGGCAAGTTTGACTAGCTTCAATGACCTAACTCACCCGTCGGTTTCTCCAAGATACAAACGTGAGGATCGCCTGGTTGAGGTTTCTTGCACTGGAAATCCTCTGGACCTGGGGACTCGGCCACCATCCAGCGGACATCCTTGAAGTAGTCCCTGTATGCATTGAGCAGTGGCCGGCGCTGGTCACAAATCCTGACATTGGATTCTTGGCTCCAACAATTCAAAAAGAACTGGAGAAAACCTCGGAAATCCCACAATGTATCATCATGTTCCTGTGAAAACTGCCTCTTTTTTGGCGAGTGTATCACAGGAATCGTAAACGGTTTGTAACCCATTTATAACCTGCACAGAACTGGGGACATTCTATATACGCATATTGCTTATTGCCAACCTACCAACTGGGATGCACCGGCAGCAGTCTTTGGCTCATATTCCTGGATGCCATATCAGAGTAAAAGAGGTGGTTTAACATGTTCGGGAACAAAAATAGAGCGTTATAATAATATACAAGTACTATATATTATATTATTAGGATACATACACAAACATATATACGTGTATATACAGCTGTTGTCTAGAAATGTTCTCTCCCAGGCCGTCCCTTTTTCAAAGCCTTTGGCGATTCGGCGTTTTTTTCCAAGCCGAGGGTCTCTTTGGTCTGGCGACAGTGCAACAAGAGGATCACTTCTTTGAATGCGTCGCTGTCGCAGGATCCGATCGGTCCTCCGAGTTGTCCAAAAGAAACGCCATTCGGAATGCGATTTTTCAAAAGATACGTCATCCTATCTGGTGTATGGGATTTGCTATCAGACAAATGCTTATCTGGTTTTATCAAATGAAAAAAAAACACACATACAAGAATTGCAAATGGTAGCACTTTTACTAGCTTGGGACAAAAGGTGCACCTACGGAGATCCATGGGTGAAATTGCCAACTCATCAGACTGACAAAATTCCAGTCTGCTCCTGTGTTGGAGTTGAGTTTGCGGCTTTGTTACAATTCGGCTATCATCCTGTGTGAAGCCGGTAATGGCTGTACAGATTCTCTATGCGATCTGCTCGTTCACGTTCCGTCAAACCATCATTCTCTCGTGTGATGATCCTACGATTTCTGAATCCATACAGTCCCATCTGCGTCACGAAGTGATGTTCCTGCTCACCATATTGCTCGGAGTTTTCCAGCAAAGTGAATCTCCAGGATCCATCATCCAGTCGTTGATGCAACATCCGCTCCGTCGTGCAGTAATCTCCTGGGGCTTCCATGCTTGGTGCATGGTCCTCATAGAGCTGCATGATGTCAGTCAGCGGCACCACATAGTCAGGCCCATAGACCTGCACCATAGTGTAGAGGTAGACCTCCATGTTGTTGGACTCGATGTTCATGATGTGGAGGCGGTTTCGCATACGGCGTTCTCGCCGCTCAGCCTCGTCCATATCATGCGTCACCGCATCAAAGGATGCATCATCTTGCGTCTCTTCTTGTACTTCATCTCGTCGTTCTTCACTGTTGCCACTTGTGTCGCGAGATCTTGAAGCGGCATCATTGAAAGCACGCTCGATCTCTGGTTCTCGTTCAGGAGATCCAAGTTCTCCGTCTGGTTCTGGTTGTATTGGTCGTCGATCCAAAGTCCTTGGTCGGCTCGATGAAGGTTCATCAGGGTGTCGTCCAGCACTGCGTCTCACTGAGCGATATAGGATGTTGATGTCCTTGACATTCTCGTTCAACTGCAGCTGGAGTTCCAAGACATTGTTCTCGGCTGTCATCATCCTGTTCACCAGGTCAGCTCGAGACAGCGGCTGCATCATCTGGACATTGTTATCGTCCAACAGCTGCTTCATCTTCTTCACACATCTCCACAAGTGAAAAATTGCCAAGCTCAAAGCCATGCAAATGGCGGCCATGATATGGATCATCGCCTTCTGTGCGTTGAATTCATCGCCCTCGTCAGCGGGGCACTGTTCTCCTCCTTCAGCTTTTCCTCGTCCAAGGTGAGCTGCACATAGTACCACCAGCAGCGCCATGCTTGGTCTGGTAGTCCAGCATGTAGAGCTCGTCGAACTCCTTGATGTTCTTGATCTCGATGTAGCGTAGTTCTGAATCTGTTTGATGTCGTTGGGAGTCATCATGTGGTTGATCCACTTCTCGTCGCCTTCCACCAAGTCGTCCTCCGTGAAGTCAATGACTGGAGGCAGTCGTCGGGCTTCCAAAGGATGTCCATCTTCGTTCACAAAGATGCAGAAGTTGACGGCTCAGCATGGGCTTGGTCAGAGCATCTGCCACCATCGACTGCGTCGGGACCAGGATGATCCAGCGAAGGCGTCCACAAAGTCGTGCTTCTCTGTGCGCCAGGATGTACACCCTCTGGGATTTGTCCTGAGGCAAGGCTGTTCTGCCAGTTGTCAAAGAGTACAGATCTTTGCAGTCTGTCATCGCATCCACAGGGAGAAATGGCACACCAGCTTCTTGAAGAGCAGCTAGTTGTTGTAGTGAGGGCCTCAGAGTAGGCGAAAGCAGCTCAGCCAATCGCAGCGCCACCAAAGATGCAGTCTCAAGACCTGAGATGGCTGCCAACATCTCAGAGTGAGATGTAGAGTAGCTGATACGCTTTGCACGTGCTCCATGAGCAAACAAAATGTGGGCCTCACCGCCAAAATTCTCCTCGCTCACTTCCAATCCAGTGATGGAGTGCACCCGCTTGTCAAAGTTGAGGTGGTCTTGCATCAACAAAATCATGATGCCCTCCTGGGAGTAAGCTCGTCCTTTGGATGCTGATGAGGCATCGTGGACTGCGACTAGTCGCCAGGGCACTGCAGTGCTGAAGTGCTTGAAAGTCAATCCAAGGCCCTTGTACTGCAACATCTTGGCCTTCTTCACCACTGCATTAGCCATGTGCATGTCCTGGACGGTCGCCTTTGTCACACGCGACTGCAAAACACCAATCTCTGCAACAAGATCCAGTCGTGTGGAAGTGATCCACAAAAGTCCACCCAGCACACTGCGAAACATCGAAACTTCCTTAGGGTTCAGCAGGCGACCCATGTCGTTTCCAAAGTCCTTCAAGTCCATGATCTTCATCGAGTCGATGAACTCCTGCTGATCGATCTGGAATGTTGAACCAGACTGAGAGTATCGAGCGCCGCAGTGCTGAAATGGTGGCTTCTCTTCACTGATCTTGCCAAATCGGCTGGTCAGAAACTTGAACTGTTCAGTCAAGAACTGGTCCGTCGCGGCCACAGCAATGTCGTCAACGTGAGTTGTCAGAACTCCTTGAAGACGTCCAGTAGTGGGACACTTCTTGTGCCACATGTTTTCATCCAGCAATGACTGACAACATCCTCCTTCTTCCAAGGTCTCAAAGAGTGACAATTGCCACGCCAGGGGCGCATCCACCAAACCGTAGGAAGGTTTGTCGCAAAGAAGAGCCCATCGGTGTTCATCGCCCTCGGCCACAAAGAAGGAAGGGTCAAACTCAGCCAAATGTCGCCAGACGTTTGGAGGTGGGATGATCACGACCTTGCGGTCAGGAATTGGGATGCCCTTCTTCTGGAGGATCTCACGGATGCGTTTGAAAGTCAAACCTTTCAAGAAGGCTCCACTCACATCCCACGATCGCACTGAAAAAGAATGAGTGGCTGCAACTGAAATCACCAGTCTCTGACTCAATCTTGTAGCAGTTGTTGAACGTGTGGGCAATTCCTCTTTCTGAGGATCCAAGAAACCACGGGCACAAAGTCTGCTCTTGGCCTTCAAAGTCTTGTTGGCAGTTCGTTTGAACTTGCGGACCCATGTGGCGTCCACCAGAGCAGCATCTTGAGGAAGATCATCGCGAAGAACTTTGCGAAAGACCTTCTCGTCGACAAACTGTTTCAGTTCAGCTTTGTCGCTGGCTTCAAAGTCAGGCCAATGTTCCAACACCTTCTCTTCAGTCAGGACATCAGTGTCCTCATCAACTCTGTAGATCTCGCCATCAAGCAAGTAGATCCGGAGTTGTGCCTCAGTGCGGCAATGAAGATGAAGTAGAGGTCGTAGTGGAACTCGACCAGGTTCTTCAGGAAGAGCAAATAGTTTCCTTCGCATCCAATAGAGGTGGTCTTCAAACCAGATGTCATCTGGTGGCAGTTGGATCTTCTTTGGTCGTTGAAGCATCCACCAAAGTGAACTCAGATGAAGCTTCTGTCGCTTTCGTTCAGGAGCCAAGGTCACGGTTCTGGTGTCAGGACCTTGTCGCTTCAAAGCTCCTTCTTCATGTTGAGGCTCAGGAAAGCTTGTAGTAGACATTGCATCTTCGTCAGGTTGGTCTTGTTGGGATTTGATCACAGGAGGTCTGGAGACTCGTGCTGTGATCCATGAGTCATCGTTCTGGAGCTGCACATAGCCGTAGAGATAGAGATGGCAGAGCTTGTCGATGTTCTTGACAAAGAGCTCCTTGATGTGGATGTTGGAGTCANATAGCCGTAGAGATAGAGATGGCAGAGCTTGTCGATGTTCTTGACAAAGAGCTCCTTGATGTGGATGTTGGAGTCATTGTTGTGCTCAGTCACAGAGATACCAATGAGGCCTTCTGGCCATGTGATCAAGGTTCCTTTTGAGAACTTAGGGACCAGAATGGTTTTCATACCCTTTCCAAATCTGATTCCATGGAAAGTCACATGGGTGTGGTGGTAGTCCAGGAAGGTCTTGGCATCGCTGAGCATTTGGCTGACTGTGTCACTCATCTCCTTCGGAAACTTGATCATCTTGTTCTCGCCATCTTCAAACTTCAAGATCTCGCCCATAGTGTATGGCTTGTAGGGCGTGCAGTCCTCGACAACCAGTTTCATTCGTCGTAGAGCTTGTTCAGCTTCCGTGGAGGTTGTGCTGGATGTCTCATTCATGAACTGCAGGTAGCTTTCACGAAGGGGTCTGAGATGACGTAGTCCAACCAAGTAGGGCCTCTGCTGAAACTCCACAATCGCCGTGCCAGCGGCTTCGTTGATCTTGAGCACGGTAGCAGGACCTCTCCAACCATATCCACCACCATCATCACGAAAGATCTCTACTTTGGTGGTTCCTGGAATCCAATCTTCCACAGGGAGACGTTGAGGTCTTGATCGATTGGCTCTGGAGATCCTTGATTCAAGGATAGCAGCCTGGCTTGCTTGAAGAGCAACTTGTCGAAGGCGAAGCGACCTCTCAAAGGCTGATTCATCAGGAGAAACATCATCACCTTGAAGAGGTTCTTCTGGCTCTAAGTAGCCACGTGGCAGCACGCCGAACAGCATCGTCACCGGCGAATACCCTCCGACATTGAAGGTTGTATTTGCTGCCATGCAGGCCTCGCAGGCCAATTCTTCACCTTCCACTTCCAGGCCCCACCTTGAGGCTTCGGCCTGGATTTTCGACATAGTCAACTTTGTCAAATCCACATGTTTTTCGATCAAGCCTGTGGACGTATGCTGTTGTCCTTGGATTCCAGAAGTTGTTCCTCCAGGCTGACGTGCAATTCCAAGTCGCTGCAGTTCAACTCCAGCATGGACAGTCATGAGAGAGGTTTCTTGGTCTGACACCAACGTCCGCATAGGTCCAAAGTACCTAATCCAGCAACGCATCAATGCGTTGAGGATGTGCTTGAGCTCACGGCTTTCGCACTTGGTGGCTATCTTGTAGCGCGTGGCCTCGTCAATGACCAGCAGGAAGGTGTCGCCGTCATAGTTGAAGAGATCGGCTTGGACCATCTCATTGAACTGCATGCTGAGGTTGGTTCCTTTGAACTGAGGTCGGCGTCCAGCTCGTGAGAACTTTCTGCAGATTCTGCATGAAGACACTGCATCACCAACCAATCGCCAAACTGCATGAGGCATGCCGCATCTGATCAGGATGGATTTGACATCTTGAACTCCTGCATGCCAAAGTCGCTCATGAAGTCCAAGTATGAGCCTTTTCGCAGTGACATCATCATGTCCAGCAAGTTTGGGCAAACGTGCAAAGACTCTGCGAAAATCAAAGATTGGGCGCAGAGAGCCAGGGTGATGTGCTGGAGCATCAGCAGCTTCTTCATCAAGTTCAGGTTGTGGCAATGGAACAAGTTCACCGCCAGGTTCATCTTCGGCGTCCTTGTCTTTGATGGCTTTCAAGCCAGATGAAGAGGAAGAAGAGGCGGCTGGTACATCAGCAGGGTCAGCACCAAAGATTGCAATGAGCCAATCTTCATCAATGTTCACAGGCTCATTCCATTGGCTCAGTGACAAAGTGCGAAGATCTTCAACTTGACCGATCTTCCAGCTTTCGATGTTGCCACGAAGTAGAAGANATTCCATTGGCTCAGTGACAAAGTGCGAAGATCTTCAACTTGACCGATCTTCCAGCTTTCGATGTTGCCACGAAGTAGAAGACGTAGTGGTGCTTGTTCAACTGCAAGATGTGGTGCTGGCGTCGGAGTGCTCCAAGGTTGAAGGCAGGCCATAATGCCTTGAACATCCATGTAGTCCTTGAAGATCCGTTGGAGCCAGCCAAGTGCAGTGGGGTCTTCAAGCCAGTGCACATAGTTTTGATCGCCCTTCTTCTTCTCCAACTTGTCGAACTCGTCCACAGCCGTTGAAAGCAACTTGATGAGGCACATCTTCAGGATTGCAGTTTGTTCGCTGTCGAAAGAGATGCTTGGATGAGCTGCCAACTTGCCCTGCATGACCTTGGGGTTTGACAAGGCCTCTTTGCGGAAGTTCTCAAAGATGTTGTCCTTTTCTTGTTGTTCTCTTTCAAGTCTCTTCCTTTCACGAGGTCCTTCACCCTCAGGCCATTTGCCGTAGCGGCATTCACCAGGGAGGAACGAATGTTCCATGTCAGCAGTTGCGGCTCTTCCCATGGCACATCTTTGGCACTTGTAGTAGTCCTCCACCATGTTCTTGTAGGAGAGGTACTTCTTGATATCACGGATGATGGCTCGGCAAAGAGGTTCAGGATAAACAGATGCCATCGTTGTGCGGTTCATTCCAGAAACTGCTCCTTGAAGCCATCCGTGTTTTCTGCCATGATGTCCATTGCATCTCGATATGCAGTGCTTGAGGTGGAAATCGGATTTCAGTCCAGTTGGCTTGAGGATTTGATTGCCTTCTTCATCTCGAGCTCCATGTCGACATTGGTCGGTCCTGAATCTTTCTCCAGGAAGGTCTTCAAGTTCGCCCCAAAGTGCACTGGACCACGGCTGCTCGAGCACATTGCCCTTCTTGTCCTTGGATCTCTGCTTGTACTTCTTCTTGATGTAGTCCAAGGTTGGTTGTTCAGCAGCTCGTTCTCGTTGAGTCTGGTCCAGGTCACGTTTGGTAGCTGAAATGCTCCATGGGCGACAGGCAGGGCTGTAGAACAGCACGTCAGGGCCACCACCAATGTCTTGCTCAACTTCATGGATGATCCTTTGATGTTCTGGCAGTCCAAGATCCCAGCCGTAGCGGTAGTCGATGGGAAAGAGTACACAAAGTCCAGCAAGGATGGCCAGCAGGCTGAGGCGTCCTGAACCAGAACACCATTCTTGGAACTGGAATCTCTTGCCACGGTTCTTTCTGGCCCATGAACGGGCGTTGTATGGAGTAACCGGCACCTTCTTCAGCTTGGAATAGTATTCCTCTGGTATCGCTCGATACATCTTCTGCAGATAGCGCAACTTGCCGTCTGCCAGGTGCCCAGGATAGGTGTCTCCTTGGTACTCCACAGTGGCCTCATCGTAGTCGATGTTGTAGTCATGACCCAAGAGGACCTGGATCGGCTTTTCATCGCTGGCAACTTGTTTCATGTCTCCTCGAAGTCCATCGCAAAGTCCATTGGAGACTGGATCCATTCGAAGTCCATCGTGGATCTCGTTGCCAGCTGAGGCATCTTCAGTTGCAAACTGAAGCTTGCCTTGGTTGTTGCTCGGAATATTGTCCTTGCTGTCGTTATGGATCAGGTTTTCAGTGTCGTGGATGTTGCATTCATGACTGTTTCCAGTCTGCTCCAGTGTTGTCGTTTGGTAGGGCTTTGCATGTCCTTGGAGCATCTGTTTGATCTTGGCCTTGTCGTCATCGCAGATGTTGAACTCGCTCTGCTGGTTGACAGGAATGATGTAATGGCCACTCTCTGTGAGGAGGATGCGCATGATCACCAAGTGAGCTTCTGGATGATCAAGTCGATGGCCATTGGGTGAACACACCATCATGCCGTCACCATTCTCAAACCATTCGGTGAAGACTGCAGAGCGCATCTGCCTCAAAGAAGTGTTGGGCAAGAGTGCAGGACAGAGTGAACCTTGTCCTCCAATGAGATCAGCCGTGTAGCTGGCAGGCTCGTTGCTGTTGATGTNTCTGCCTCAAAGAAGTGTTGGGCAAGAGTGCAGGACAGAGTGAACCTTGTCCTCCAATGAGATCAGCCGTGTAGCTGGCAGGCTCGTTGCTGTTGATGTGGATCGGCAGACTGACTCGGGCCAACGTGGAATCACTTTGCCCAGAGATGCCAGTGACAGAAGTTGTCGAAGGGCCCCATTCGATCTTGTGGTGACTGTCAGGAGGAATCGCTTCAAGAAGTTCACGAAGCGTCTCGGTGCCTACAAGACCACTGGCAGCACCTGGATCCACAAGGAGGCCACAAACTCGTCGGCCACGAACCACATGAAACTGGTCGTAGTTCTCGGCAGCAATCTCTGGGAAGTTCAGGGTCTTGTTGACCTTCTCTTCAGTCTCGCCGACAGCAGCATTGGCAGGATCTTCAAAGCGAACTTTCTTCCCAGTCAAGAGCTCCTCCTTCTGAGGTGAATCCAGCTTGATGACCTTTGGCATTGAAGTTGGACTTGAAGTGGATGCCAAGTCATTCGGGACAGCGTCCTTGAAGTTCATCAAGTAGGAGCCACCATAGTAGTCTTGGAAACCTCGTGGAAGTTCTTCAGACCAAAAGCCACGTTTTCCATAGCCTTTCTTGGAGTAGCTCTTGCCTTTCTTGCCAAAGCCTTTTCCTTTCCCATATCCTTTTCTGTAGGGCTTTNTTTCTTGGAGTAGCTCTTGCCTTTCTTGCCAAAGCCTTTTCCTTTCCCATATCCTTTTCTGTAGGGCTTTCCAAAGCTCTTGCCATAGCCCTTGGACTTTCCATAGCCTTTGGACTTGCCCTTGTTGTGCTGGTCGTTCAAGGGACAGCTATGGGTGTTGTGCCACTTGGAGCCGCATGTCGAGCATCCAAGTCCCATAGAGCTGGCACGGGACTTGCCCTTTCCCTTGTAGAAACTTTCATCTTGTTGTTCAGCATCGGCAGCACCTTCAGGTTGTTCTGCAGGACCTTCATCATCGAATCCAGCTTCGTACCACTGCTCAGGCCATGCTTCGTTGTCGTCCTGGTAGTAGTCATAGTAGTAGCCATCATCGTCATACCAGTCCTCGTACCAGGCATGTAGGTCATCCTCAGTCCAGGCATCATGTCGAGGATCTGTGACATTGCTCCATGATGTCGAATCGCCATCATCTCCAAAGTAGGATTGTTGGGCAGCTTCTTCATAAAGAACTCCNCCAGGCATCATGTCGAGGATCTGTGACATTGCTCCATGATGTCGAATCGCCATCATCTCCAAAGTAGGATTGTTGGGCAGCTTCTTCATAAAGAACTCCAGGCTGCTCTCCATGACGATGGGCCATTCGTAGGAGCAATGTGCGGATCTCTTCAAAGCGTCGCATGTCNTTGTTGGGCAGCTTCTTCATAAAGAACTCCAGGCTGCTCTCCATGACGATGGGCCATTCGTAGGAGCAATGTGCGGATCTCTTCAAAGCGTCGCATGTCAGCATGAGCTTGTAGAAGAAGGTCATCAATGGCTTTCTGTCCAAGTTGGCTGGATTTCAAGTACAAGTATGTCTTTGCAACTGCATTGACATCAAGGCCTGCATGAAGTGCTGCTTCCTCGTAGTTGAGCTCCCATTGAACAGACCACTCAGGGATCGGAAGCTTCCCACGCTTGAACTCGAAGAACAGCTCCAGGGCACGTGTTGCTTGAAGTTGATCGGCCTCACCGAAGGCGGACTTGAGGGCTTGCAGTAGAGCTTGAACACCTGATGGGATCGCTGCCTGAATGAGGTTCCCTGCAGGGTCATAGACCTCGTCGACGCTCAACCTGACCAAAGCTGCGTCTCCAACGTCAATGTGTCCTGTAGGGTCTGGCAACCTCAAAGTCATAGCGATCTGCTGTGCTCGCCCTCGAAGTCGTCCTGCAAGAAGTGGGCCAACATTTTCATCCGGTCCATCATACAACCGGTACCACATCTTGACACGCTCCAGGAACTGCTTCAGCGTATAGCGTGGATTCCCAGGCTCCCAACCTGGTGGTACCTCTTTGCGGTATTCATCCAGTGGGATGCCAGTGCTTGCAGCTGTGCTGGAAGCCATCAAATCTGGTACTTCGCAATGACCAGGAAGTGCACCGTCAAGGTCCGCACAAGGGTCAAGGAGTCCACCAAATAGGGCTCGGGCCAGATGCAAGCAATGGTTCGCAAAGGAGATCAGGAAGAACACCGCCAGGTAGATCAGAATGTCCAAGGTGTCCAGGGGCGAGCAAGTGCCGAAGTCAAAGGTCAGCTTGCCCGATGTCGTAGTGCTCGTGGTGCGTGATGTCGTGCGCCGTCCAGCGGCCAGGTCGAAGATCGTGGTGCAGATGCTTGCTATGGCGTCAGCAAGGGGATACAAAAGATGGGGAACCAGGGGCTCCGCTACCAAATTGCAAATGGTAGCACTTTTACTAGCTTGGGACAAAAGGTGCACCTACGGAGATCCATGGGTGAAATTGTCAACTCATCAGACTGACAAAATTCCAGTCAAGACATATACAAGTGAAGATAATTTTGGAAGAGTGTTTCTTGTGGGTTGTATATCTGCCTACTATTTGATTAAGGGGAAAGGACGGAAAGGATATGTTTTGCTTGGGTTGCTACCATTCTACTGAACTTCACTTCCCTATTGATCCTGGCAACTGAGCTCCCTGGCTCCCCGCCTAGAGGGGCTTCTGGGTGCATCCCAATTTCGGGACACGAACCATCACACCACGGGGTTAGAGTTGTAGTACTGTCCACTTACCAACTGGGGCATACAAGCATGTTCTAGATTCCACCCAATAGTGAATTCTAGTCAATTGAATGTAGATCGTTTCGAACCACAAGACCAATCCATGTTCATAGCATCTTATATGTTTGCTGGAGGGTGCAATCCCAATGTTTTCCATCTTTCATTGGTGCAATTCTGATCTTAATGGTCAACCATCCCAAATTTATGGGCCATATCCCCATACCCCATACCCCACCACGTTCTCCTTCAGAAATCGGCACCACACTCCGTGCGGGGCGCTGCCATTGAAGCTGCGCCAGGCAGGAAGATGTTGCAGGTTGGACGAGGGCACTGCCGGGTTCACAGGGCTCAGCGAAGCCTCGACTCGGAAGTGTTTCAGATGTACACAATTGCACTATAAGCAGTATATATCATTATATTAAAACAACGATACACTATATACAAATATATATATATATTATTATATGATGTGTATAAAATTGTATAAATACATTTCCGACCGAATTCGATGGCAATGAAGTAGAGGTTACGTCAGAACGCATGACATAAATTCAAGAAGGTAACTAGATTGTTGGATTTCTCCATTAGCATGACCAGTAGTGAAACATGACAATTCTAAATCCACAGTCATAGAAGACTTCCCCTTGCCATGTTTCCCAGTGGGTATCAAACTACACTCATTCATCAACGTGACATGTTTTGTTGGGGACACTTTCTGCTACAGTGCATCATGACCCCGGTGACATCAGCCAATGAGATCCGTAGAAACCGGATCTGTGGATTTCTGGGACCCTAATAAAATACTCGGACATGGCATCACACATGGACAGCTGGGAGTTTACTGTTAGAAAATAACAATCATAAATAATAGGAAAACGATCAATACATGTTGGATGTTCCAATAAAACATACCATCAATGGGTCTGATTAGAAATACATCACCCCACTGAACAGTCACCGATTCATTCTGCGATTCCGATCAATATCCTGGCATCTATGATGTTGAAGATCCCCCTTTCCCAGTGGGAAAAAAGAATCACATCACATTTTGCAAATCCCAGAAACCATGGCCAGCAAGCAGCGCCCACCAGGCCAGCCATAGTTTCATACGGAGTTTGCGTCTGCAACGCAGGCAGAAAAAGGGTTAGGATAAAATTGAGCCATGACTTGCCAGCAGATTCGGAGATCAAAACGTGCCAGTGGCAGTGTGATCATGGCCACATTTTGCAAACTAAAGAAAAGAAAGCATGATGCAGGGTGACCCTATGATGATCATCATCACCACCATCACCACTAGCATTGCATCATCATTACCACCATCCTGCTCCTCATCCTCCTCCTCAACCCATCACACCCATCAAGAAGAGTCACACCCAAGGCCCAAGGGCCCAAAGGAATGCCCAGCGACTCAAATAGCCCACAGCTTCCTGTAGCTCCTGCCAGATGTAGCTACTGATCACTAGAAAGGACAGACCTTTCTGGGCCCCGTTGGGCCACATCTTTCTGGGCAAAGCATGGCAAATCATAATATGAGGGTTTCCTAAAATGGGGGTACCCAAAAATTGATGGTTTATAAGGGAAAACCCTACTAAAATGGATGATTTAGGGGTACCCCTACTTTAGGAAACCTCCATGTGTTCACCAACATGAAAAGAGTGATCATCGGGCTAGTCCCCTACTAACGCCGACATAGATGGACCGTCATTGAAAAATAACGCCATAAATCGGTGGATTCCTGGGCCTTTAGTTCCAGTAGGGGATCAAACATGGCTGGGGAAATTCCCAAGTTTCCATTTCTGGGATAGATTGCCAACCAGAGCAGGATCCCAGAATGTTGATGTGGGCAAGTTCCAACTGTTTCTGCGAGGGCTCTATCCTAATGATTGCTGGTAGTATGTGGTAAGATTGATCATATGTCATAATATGATATACATATATATATATATATATTATATTATATATATATATATACATATTCCCTTTCTCAAACACTTGGTCTTCCTGGTTATGTAATCTAATCTGGGCCGATGACAAGAATTCGATTTGTGATATACAGCACCCAAATCTAACATGGAACCAGAAGAAAAGTGGCCCCAGCTCAATGATTTTACAACTGACTCTGGCCCAACTGTCTATGTTAAACTTTGGTGGTAAGTTGGTGGCTTCAACAAGCTGCCCACTACTTTTTCTTCACATCCAAACTGCATGGCCAATCTTGGATATCCAAACTAAAAACATCCAAATCTCGGTTGATTCTCCATGGCAAAAGATCAAAGCACCCATTGGATCCAAAAAGTTGACCCAGTGGGATATTCCTCTCTTGGCCCATCGCTAGGGGGAACTCAGGCAGTTTGAACTCAACAACCTGGAGGTACAGGCCTTCCTCAGGGTTGAAAACCAAGAACAAAATTCTTAAGATTCAAAACATACTGTAAGAACAATGGTAAAAGTACGGTAAAAGTATGTAAAAGTCAAGTCTTCTGCATTCTTGGATTTACCATATTATTTTGTAACAGCTACACTACCAGTTGAGGTATATTGGAATTGTCGAGTCATACCCATCCCCAGGAGACTCGCCCATCACCAGTACCAGCCAGGCACCATGGTGTAGTGGTTCAAAGCTGTCAACATCTCATTGTCTGCTCGATTTCTGGCCTGGCCACAGGGTGGACTATCCAAGTTCTGTCTATGCCATCATGTCATCATTGAAATCGGATGCTGAACATTTGGGACTTGGAACTCCCAGATTTTCGGACCTACGATGTCCAGTCTCTTTGAGAAATTGAGACACCTACAGCTTTCTGGCAGTTCCTAAGTATTGGAGGCATTGTAAACTGATTCATTGGCCAATACTTCAAACACGTGGACTTTCCGACTGAGGATCACATTCCTGCGATTGCTGTGGGAAGTCACAAACCCACAGGAGTATTGTTGGCTATCTATTGTACAGTGATTTATCATGATATACAGTATCTGTCTTGGTAAAATAAACTTAGATCCTGGCCCCTTACATTCCAGTTTTGATTGATTAAGTATCCCCAGTTGTTTCCCAAAGGATATGTTATGATCTGTTTATTGTCGTTTATTGATTCTGCCCCCAGTTTTCTGACTGTTACGTCTTGGTCAACAATCCAGGTGTTTCTGGACGAAAACATCCCGATTTCTGGACCTATCGGAGCTGATGAATTCGAATCATTCACCAAGTGACTAACCAAAAGCTATGAACGTTAGTAACTTGGTTACTTGGGCAATTGGAAACCCATTGAACCCCCCTATAAATGCACGTTTTGATGGGAAAATCAGGTGTAAATGGGAGATTTTTCAGCAAGCCACGTTTGATCACCGGATGGGGCCGGTCATTTTGTGCCCGTTCCCTCTGTGAAGCATCGAATCCCCATCCCTTTTGTGGGGTCATATGGAGACATCAGACATAGCCTTTTCTTTGGGGGGCCAGCCTTGGGGGAGCAAGTCCAGTTTTGTGAATGGATGTGGATTTTTTTAACCGTAGTTCTGGGGGGCCCATATCCAAACTTATCAAGGTGAACTCGCCATGGTTACCCCAAGTCCAACATTCCTGTGGTTTGTACACTTATACCCATAAAACCAGACCTGGCCTGCACCTCCAGTGTGCATGTAGCTAAGTTGATTAAAACCCCATTAACATTCCATTGACTATAGAGATATCTATGGATATATCTACCATAAATCCTAGGTCCATTAAGTATATAGATATCTATATATATATATATATATACACTATAGAATTAATATCAAAGAAACGGTATCTAGCACAAATCCTAGCTATCCTAGCTATCAATTGATCATAGCAGCTTCCCTTTCCCCCAGCGTCCATCCTGAGAGGCATCCGCCATGGCTGTTTTGATGGTGTGGAGCTGTGTCTCCAGCTGAGCCTGGGGACGGCTTCACTGGGAAGAGATCAGTCACTGGGCTGGGGACCATCATCCCAATTTCATATAATTTCACATATTTTCTTTAAAAAAAACAACATCTTTGAAACCACCAACTCTAGTTAAGGATTGAAAGAACATGAGTCATTTTCTGTGAATCATCCCGGGTGGGGTGGAATTCAACCAAACTACATCTAGCTATTTGGAGCCACAAATGGGCCCAGACTTGCAAATTCAAAAAAGGAGGCTTCAAGATCGAAATGGCCAACGGGTTCCAGCTTTTGAGAGAAATGTCCTCTGTAGATCTCTGTAGTAGGTACGAATATGATTCTTTATTGAATTGTTACCCTCAGGTCAGGGTTGTCCTGAAGCTATACCGTCCTCCAAGCTGAGGAGTGAGGAAAGAAAAAGGTTGATGCTGTTTGGTGGACAAGCCTTAAGAAAATAACTCATGGTGGCCCCACCACTGCCCACAATGATCAGATCTTTACTCATCTTTGCATGAATTGGCGCAGAGGTTCCACTCTTCATGGGGTCATGCCAAAGGGATAGCTGGCCTTCTCTAGACACCCTGCCAAAACTGTTCTTTAGTGGTCGCTATATGTTGCTCCATCAAAATGGTCCCCCAAAAGATGCTGGGAAAACATCAAGCCCCATTAACCTACCGGACCTGAAATCGTCTCTTCTCCTCATCTTGCTGTACCACCTGCCGGGCGAACAAAAACTGGGCCATGGGACTGCCTGCGGCCTGGGGATTCCGCTCCGACTGTGTCGATTCGCCCGGGTTCCCAAATGACACAAACTGATTCTGTTTCAAACAACAACAACAACAACAACTACTACTACTACTACTACTACTACTACTACTACTACTACTACTACAACTACAACTACAACTACTACTACTACTACTACCACCACCACCACCACCACCACAACAACCACAACAACTATCACAACAACCACAACAAACCACAACAACCACAACAACAATCCCGGTCTTGGTCAACATAAAACATCGTAGATATCATTGCACCCAGGCGACTTTCTCGCTGTGACCCAAGCCGCTACCGAACCCAGACAGACATGAAAGGCTCAAAAATTGAGGACTTTCCAGATAAATCCAACGGTTTCTGACCACAAGATAGACCAATAGGTTGATAACTAATTATTGCACAAAAAAAATCGTAAAAGCTTCCGTCATCTCCTTTTACTGTTTGGTTATATGTTTCCATATGTTTCCATTGATCCTCATTCAACCAGTTGGTTGAACAGGGTCATCCAAACCATGGAGCCTACAAGAAGTCATAAGCCCAGGGATGGTTCCTGGATTCTGATGGTGGTACATGCTGTACATGCTGGTTCACCCCACAAAGGTAAATACGAGTAGGTAGTAGTGGGTTATAATCCTGCTTAAAAATGTGGGGTAAGTAGGGTTAGTCCACTTGTAACAGTTTGTAACTGGGCTTATAATATGTTATAATCGACTTACTAAGTAGGATGGACCACCCTAGGGCCAGACCAGGACAACCCGCATCCGCGCCATGTCATCAGCACCACGCTTCAGCTGATCCTGGGCCGGAGGCTATCTTGAGCCCTGATTTATGCCAAGTTCATCCAATTTCTGCCAAAATACAGCAAATTGTGCATGCAATTTTCAGGGTTACCTCCCGGACCATGATTTCGTATGATTTCGTGAGGTCGCCGCAATCTGCCCAAAAACCTGTGGCGACTTGATCCCAGTCGCTGGCGGGTCATGTCTGATAAAACATTGACATATATAACCTAGAGTGAAAAGGGGTGTCCCCACTTTAAAAAGGAACCTGAAGCTGGAATTGTATATGGCTCATACTCCCCGCTTTGTGTTGGTGGCACCCCCATGATTGGCGCTCAAACAGCCACAGATTCATACTTGTGCTATATAGCAATTCTGGCAGCATCCGTGAGACCTCATGAACCAACAAAAATATGTGCTACATTACAATATTTACCCTCCCCTAAATTAATACTTTGACTCTTAGACTTAGAATCGCCAAATTTTGAAGGGAAAATAGTCTTCCAACCCCAGGGTCGCCTTTTGGGCTTCCTGAAAAATGTATATCTTATAACTCATCAAATCGCGGCAATGCATGTGGGATTTTGTCCACCAAGGGGCGAATTTCCGCTGCGAGAGGCGTTCGTCCCGAGCCTGGCCATGCAGCTGGGTGAGAGTAGCATTCCGACATTGGTAGATGGTTTGGAAGTTTCTGAAGTCATGGGGGATCCCCAGTCGTCACCATGGTTTTCAATACTACGTCATGGCCATCCATGACTTGATTCAGGGGGTAGCCCTACTTCGGAAAGCTCCGTTTGGGATCACAAGTAGTTGCTGATTGTAGGAATGTTCGAATCAAAAGGGACCCATCGCAGCAAGTTTCGACTCTCTCTCTTGGTCTGAGACTTCATTGCCTCATAAAGAATAGTTGAAAAATGATTCGCTATATATCATCCGCTATACATTAAATCAAGGGATCGGTTTGAGTGAAGAATTACAGGAGACCATGAGATTTGATGAGATTTCCACATCAAATTCTGGGATTGTAGGTCCGATGTTGGAGCATTACGCCAATTAGAAAGGGGTGACGGGGTGACATGGTTTTATTGTTGTTGTCATGTGGAAACCCAACAATAAAGTTGGACATGGCCCATTATTGGTTTTACCACACTCATTGATGATTTTGATGGCTTGGAGCTCGTCACCTGTGACCGATGGTTGATAGGGATCAGAAGGGACTTCGTCACGCACTCTAAAGTGTGTCTACAACATTCTACAACTCTACTTCCCGAGGCTATGAATTGATTTACAGCAACTCTGCATAGTCCGTATCTTAGCTCGCACCTTTGAGTTTTCCCCAAATCATCATTTTCCCAAATCGCTTCCCCATTGAAATTGCCATACACTGGGGCTATGCCCTTTTCGAGACGAACTTTGGCGCTGCCGGCCGGGCCCCACCAGCTTCTCTACACTTTGCATCTTCAAGGCTTCTAAACGATGAAAGAAGTCGGTCAGGCATTCCTGACGCTGAATGGACTGCAGGGTGACCTTCAAGGCCGGGAAACAAAAACATGAAATATTGAAGCAACGCCGCGGGTTTTCAGATTTTCTCCATACCTTTGCCATGAAAATATGGCCATATTTCGATCATTTTGGGGTATGCCCCTGCTTAAGACAAACCGATATCATTGCACTCACGAATGGGGCAATGAGATATGTGGTACAGATGGTACAGCCAAATCAAATGAATTTACGCATGGGGGCATGATGTGTACCACTTGCGTAGCCCTCAATGCAACTAACCAATGACCGTTGGATTGGCGGAGAGTCCAGAATAGTAGTGATGATTTCATTTCTGAATGGTGACATCCACGCATCCCCTGGGCGTTTTGATTCATCCATTTTTCAAGTTCAGAACAACTCCCAAACCAAATTGATCTTTCACCATCCTAAAATCTGGTCGTTTGATGATGATTTGTGGTGTCGCTATGAATCACCCAGAAATTTTGGGGCTCGGTCAGTCTAAACCGGTCACTGCTTGAAGGTAGCCCAATACTCGGAGGATCTTGGACGGACCAATCCCCCATTGGTTGTTTGGGTCCTATCTGGTGCTTGCCTTTTTTTCATGGGGAGTCTTGGACACACACCGCAAGAAGTAATCTTTTAGCTAAGTGTACGGAAGATTCCCTCATCACAACAGCAATAGCACACTAAAGAACACCCACTCAACCAAAGGTTCTGGGCAAGTTACGAGTAGCTATTGATGTCTATTCATCACAAACCTGACATGAACCTCTGGGGAAAAATAAATTGCTACATTTTGCAAAAAGTGGCATGATTCTCTGATCATCAGGCGACAGTCCCATTTTCGGCCGGGGCCTGACGCTCGGTGACATCCTTTTCAAAGTGCTGACGGAAGACTCCGATCTCATTCTCCTCAGAGCGTGTGTTAAACACCCAAAAAAAAAAAGGATGCTGAAAAGTCACCTGGAAATTATGGGGCAAATTGGGGAACACATCCTCGAACTTTACATGTTTCTATCAGTTAACCTATCTTTTTTGGGGCTTACTACACAGGAAATTTCTGGGAAACTACCGTTTTAACCCCAAATATAGGGGTTCTGGTAGAGATTTTCCCCTCAACCAATCCCGGGACAGAAAGGGTTTGGCCAAGAAAATGATTGGTAAATATTGGTAATATATGATCATATTGGTCCGTTTCAGGATATTTCAACCAAGATGGGATGATAACCATCCAAATTTGGGAGTTAACATTTGAAACAAGGGGATGTTGATGTGATTCAGGAACATGGGAGTATGAACCAGCAATATTGGAGATATGAGACGAGATGATCAGGATATCTTGTTTAAAGGATCCTCAAAAAGCTAGACTCAAGAGAAGGGGTGAACAGAATGTAGAGCAGGCGTATGAATATGATTGAATATGTTGAAAATGAAAAGATCAGTGGTATGAATGTGGTGAATATGGCTATCTTTTGTGTGTAAAACTGCATGAATATGAATCTCTTCTGGATTGTGACCAAGGGGTTTGCATGTGCCTCCGGGCGACCTCGAATCGTGTACAAATGGAACCATCCCAACATGGGGATGAGTGAAGGAGATGGGACGCCATGAAAGTGATGGCTTCCCCTTGCAACAACATCATTGTGGTGGCTGGCCATGACTCTTGGCCATAAATTACAGCACTGGAAGGGTAGTAGTCATATAATTAATCATACTGTGGATGGAAGAAATCCTGCACCACCTTGGATGGTTGAAACCCTACAAATAATGGGATAAACCACCTATCGTCTATCAACAGGTGCAGGATTTCTTTCATCCACAGTAGTAATCCCATCCCCTTCATATTAGTGTTGGATCTGTATATCCATTTTAGGACCAGTCCTGGGGGGTAACCTATCCCAAACACCGCCTGAGATGCCGACGACTGCCGAAGCTTCCTTCTCCATGTGTCCCACATAGTAGGACCTCGACTCCTTGAAGGCCTCTAGGCAGACGGAGCGACTGCAGTTTGGCGCCATCCCGAGTTTTGCTGTTCGCTTGAGGGCCAAGTTCCCAGAAGACAGTCTATATAGGTTGTCATTAAAACGTGTTTGAAAAAAAAATAGATCAACAAGAATTTCGGTCACGGCTCACTTCAATATCGCTCTATAGTTCAGATCTTATGCTTCTATGTAGTCATGTTTTGGTAATTCATGAAAGGGTTGGGATGGGTGTCTCATAGATAGTCCTTTGGGAATGTCATTCAGGTTCCAGCTAGGAGTGAGCCAAAGTGAGAGGCCCCCGGAACGAAAAGATTCTTCGGATTTGATTTTGGTCAGTGTTGGTCTTCAATCATCCCATTCTTGGGGGGACTCAATCGTACTCATGTGCGACCCACACTCAATGCCCGTGTTTGCTGTTGTCCGGATTCATCTCCATGGTTTGCCTGTGAAATGATGTTCAACAAATATCATGGATGGATTTCACGTCTCTGGTGCAACCCAATCATTCTTCGAAACGATCTCCAGTTTTGATGGTTGCATCTCCTCAGCAATGACCTTTGATAACTGTGGAAGTGAATTTTCCCGTGTCAGGTGGGTTCGCCTAAAAACCGTGCACACCTGAATTTCATGGTTTGCCAGAAATGGATTTGTCTGAGAATAGGGTACCTCCAAACGAGAAAAAACACACTTCAAGGCAACTCCATTTTTGTACAGACACCTGTGTGAGGATTCATTGGTTATATCATGGTATCCCTATTGTTGATAGTTACCCTCCACTAATCAGCTGTATAATCAAACATGGTAATGGAAAATCCCCTATAAATGGAGCTTTGACTGGGAAAATCCTGGGAAATCGACAAAAAAAATTGTGGATTTTCCCACCATGACTGCCTTCTCGACCGTTCCCAGGCGATCGCTGAGGGCCTAGGGCAAAACGTTGGAGGGATGAGGGAATCATCCCATCGCCCTAAAATTTTTCACACCCACCCCGTAGTTTTGGGACCATAGAATGGGGATGTTTAACTTTAGGGAGATGGGATTAGTTTTGGGTTCAACAACCAAATTTAAGCTCCTTTCAGCAAGAATGGGGATTGGAGGTCGGGGTGTGCCGCCAAAAAAAAAACGAAAGAACTGATGGTCCAAAATCGTGATTTCTACACCCAAACTAGCCTCAAAAGACTTTCTAGTGGCCTCAAAGTTGGCTGGTTAAAGATTGGCTGCTGATTGATACCCATCCGCAAGACGGTGTTCGGAAGGATGATCGACCACGGAACTCAGCCACAGTTCATGCCAGCGTTGCTTGAAGTTGTTGCATTTGGCCCAGAAAACAGGGATAGATTCAAGCATCACTCCAACTTAAAAATTGAATTGTGGGGGTTATCCAAAAACATTGGGATATGTGTGGATAGAGCTGAGCATTTCACGGTCTATTTCAGGATTTGGCAAGCATTCTTGGTTGCAAATTGCCTCCACATGTCCATAGTTTGGGGGAACATTAAGCCAACACATCCTTCAGCTCATGCCTGAAGTGGGTTTGTCCAGACCTGGGGCTATTTATATCTTAAATGGAAAGCTTTCTAAGCATTGGAGGATTTGGGGTTCCAAGTGGGAGCTGGTGTCTAACTTGGCATTCACAGCTCTATCTTCCCTCCTGCAAGTAGATGTTCCTCCCCAAGCAATCGAGGCAACGGGCATCAACTTGGCTGTACACTCGTTCAAATTGGTTCAAGAACGACGCCTGGCTAAGCCGCTTTGCGAAGGCGGGCACCAAGCAGCACTGTCATGACTGTCATCACTGTTTGGCAGCGCCCAAGCCATGGTTTTCTGTTGTTTCCCATGGTTTGACAACTGAGATGATCATAAACAGTCCACAGTACAGTCCACACTTCAACCAAACACCTTTTGTTTGGGGACCAGGATGTCTCAAAGACTCCCTGGTAAACTGTCAGCTGACTCCCTGGTAAACTGTCAGCTGACTCCCTGGGATCACAGTCAGCTGCGTTGCCTCCAACGTACTTTGCGCTTTCGCCAGCATCGGGTGCAGAAAATCCTGCAGCAAAACAACATGCATTCCATATTCCACAACCTTTCCTTACTGGTGCTTAGTAGGGAATGGGGGAATGGGATGATTATCAATGGTTATTACAGGTCATTCCACAACCCGTAAGTATTCCACAACTTTTCTCACATCAGTTTCAGTTGTTTTCCTTCAGCCATAGATACTCTATGCAGCGCCCCAAGATGTGCCCCAACACACCCTATCTCCACACATCCAAATTTTGCTATTATTCTGAATGTGTTCCTGAGATTCAGCTCGAAGATTTCTGTATGGTGGCTTGTGACATTGGCCGTGGGCACACCCCTCAGACAAGAAACAGACATACAAATCAAGCCCGCAAATCCATTGCGACATCGAAGTGTCGACTTCCAAACCTAAACAGAAAACCATGTTGGAATAGCTTGGACTGGTCTTTTAAAGGAAACAAAGCATCTCAAACCATCTCCAGCATCGGATATCTTCAGCACCTGGCCACCGACCGCGCCTTTTTCAAGAGCTCCAGTTGAAGAAGTCGTCGCTCCGTCTCCTGGTGACGGAGGCGGGTTAAAAAAACATGTGCCATACCCACATGTGTGATAGATTGATATGTAGATCTTAGGAATGTGGGGTCATAAATCAGGCACAAAGCGCTTTGCTAGTTGATGCACAGAGAAATGAATCCATCATCAAAAAGCACTGAAGATGAAGCAAAGATGCTCAATTTGAAACGACAATCTCACTTTTCAATGGGGAACTCATCTTCGAGGGATGTCACCACTTCCATTTTCTTGGTTGAATCCCGATGCCCAAGAGATCAAAACATGACATGCAAAACGGCTCCTGCTTCAAACAATCCTCCAGCCTTTGCACCTGAATGTTCAGCATTTCGACATATATATATATATGTGTATATATATATATACATATTGCGATGATTTTCATGATCTGAATTGCCGTACTTAAGTTTGAGACTGCAAGAAGCACCCAGCAATCCCCAACAATTGGGCTCCTTTGAGGGGGGGAATGGGACTCTCTTATAATACACCAGGTCACCCAACATATAGAATAACTATACATATATAAATAAGTTAAAAATAGCTATATATATATTATATAATATGCGTACTGTATGTACATCTATCACAGGAGTCATAATATGTGTTTATAGGGCATCCGGGTGATCAGAAGCTCCAGGCGAAGGCGAAGCAAATGGTGAACATCCCAACACGGTGAGGGCGTGTCTGGGATTGACCCATACTGAGCTGATTTGAGCTGTATAATAACAGATCTACGTGTATATAAAACATTATAGTATAGTATATAATCATACATGGAGACATGATCTAAAACTGAATTGTGAATTGTGAATATCAATATCTATTATTTTCTAGTATTTTCTATAGACACAACAATTATATAAACATGTTTTCAGAATGTACCCTGCCGAGCCCTGCTACAGCGCCAGGTGGTTTTGTCTCCGCCAGGGACACCACGAAGGGCTAAAAGAATGGACGCGCTCAGGGCTTTCAGGTCCATCAAGCCGAAAACACCTCCTGATTGCGGTGGCAAGACTTGAATGTTTGTTGAAAATCATTGACATATTGATTAGACATTGCTACGTATTTTGAAATCGTTGGGAACTAGTAATGGAAGATTATCTGTGAGATTAACCATTGATAATGGGATTTACCAATATTGATCATTAATACAGTAAGTAGATAATGAATAAACAGTAAATCATTCTCTCTATGTAATATATATATATATATATACAATTATATATATATATATAATTAACTTCTGATTGTAGCAAATTCTTACTAATTACTAATTAAAAATTGGCTAAGTCCTAACCCCCAACTGCTCGTCACATCCCACTTGATCTGCGTCCTGATCTGCTCCAACCTCCTGACGCCCCAGCCGCCCCAGGATCGTGGGATGATTTCAGGATGTTGGAATTGATGGCTGTAGTGATTTCCTGATGTTCTTGTGGTCACTGGATGTAGGTGTTTTTGTCATGGCTTTGAATGTGTTTGCGAGCTGTTTACATCCATGAACCCCCTTTGTAGATTCCAGGATGGTGAAAGAGTAGTTGCTTCAAACCGCTCTTGAGAATCCATGTTTAGGAGGTCAGGAGATTAGAACAAAAGATGTCTTGAGTCACCCAGACGTCCAGGATTCCGGCGGATCCATTTAGGTTTCAATCTAATTGGGTAAGCAGTCCATGGTCTCGACATGTCTCGACTTGTATCCAATGCCCCAAAACATCTCTGGCAATCGCTGAGCCAAAGGACAGATCAATCCCACCCAAAAATGACTTTCAACCAAACTTCGGCCCCCAACCCCTGCATCAAAACGACACTGAAAACGCCACTTTGGAGGATTTACCATGTCCATCGGAAGAGGGTGAGATCAAATTTTCGAGCTGGCTATACCATGAAGGGTCAATTAATCGCGTTTCGGTTGAAAGAAAAACCATTGTCCCTGTTTTCCCACACAGTATTATTGGCATGAAGGTACCAGGACCCACAGAGATGGTATCCGCAACACTCCCAACCCTAGCCAGACCATGCCAGACCATACCAGACCATGAGTTCATCAAAATCCATACAAATTCATGAAGCATCCTGCATGGATGTGCAACATCTAGGGGGGCTACCTGCAAACCCATTCGTTTTGCTCAAATATCGAGAAACACGCTCCTTTGCATCCACTGCCAATCCACTGCCCACGACCCCCATGCCGCGCCAACCAACTTCACATCAAGATATCCACGGCAGACTCAAGCGCTTTGAAAGTTCCAAAACCATCAGATCACCTCTGCGGGACTGCTGAGATTTTTCATGATGGCTGCAGATAGAGGTGTCCAAACGATGAGGGGCCCAACAAAAACATCCGAAAATGATCCTTTTCCGCAAGGGAAACCAATCATTTTGGGGTACGGTACCCCAATTCTGGAAACACCCAGAACCTTTATCAGCGAGTGTTTGATTCACAGCGCATATCATGGCCCAACTATAGGTTCAGAAAGATGATCTATCCAAATCTACTATCCAGAAAAACCATCGGACAAACTCGATCCACACCCTGGACCATGTAGTATCATGTGATCACGAGTGTGCAGGGATACACAAAGCAGACATCCATCATTGAAGAAAAAAAAAACATGGCTTAATGGAACGCCGTGTAGGAGGGCTACTGGTATTCATCGGGTGATGGTGGACATCCCTCTGTACTCCAGAGACGATTCTTTCCAAGTGGCAGATTGCTCACCCTTCAAGTGCCGCCGCCGAAACTGGAGATCAGTTGCCCGGTCGTTCTTCCAATTCTCCGCAGGATCGTCTGCGGCATGATCAGGTGGCCACCTTCAGTTGCTCACTCTTCCACCAGCTGTGCCCAACCGTTCTCAAGGGCCACTGCTGCGAAGCATATCCGCGAGAAAAAACACATGCAGGAAACTGTCCCCGGTGTCCTCGGCAATTGAAAGAAAAAATCATCTGCAGGGGTATCTTCGCGGCTTTGGTTCAAACACAAGCACAGCTATTTCAGAGATGGCTCTGGAAGCTTTCCAATGTCATCAACTGGGGCACATCATGTCATAGTTATTAAACGCAACTCCTTGCATCGTTGAATTTCCCATCAATCCGGTTCGCGCCAAAACATTCTTCCCAAAGTCACTATATAGTTCATCGCAAACACCAAAAAAAACATGATGCCATCACTTCCCCCGCAATCAAATCATTCCTTGAAGACCCACATGTCGTGCCAACATATGCATGGATATGTTGGTTTCCCGAAATGGGGATACCCCCCAAATCATCCATTTTAAAAATCCTTAAAATGGGATTTTCCATTATAAACCATCCAGCCAATCCAGCCATTGGGGATTCCCCACGACTATGGAAACCTCCATATGTTGGTTTGGCATGGCGCTACCCCAACTGCCCTTGGCCAAGTTTCCCGGCCGTCTCCTCCCTCTTCCGCTTGCGGACCAGCTGGGCCTGAGCCTGGGGCAAGTCAGCCACCTGGATGGAGTGCCCCAAGCCCTGCAACTGTTGGAGGAGCTCCTGGATGGTTGGAGAAATGTGTAACGATGCCATACCGGCATACTTGTCAAGTTATATGCCTAAAACCCGAGTACATTTATGACACATAACAATCATATATGTGTATATACATACATAATGATACATAGATATGCATCTATGAAGTGTAGTGGAGTGGATGTGGATGTGCATGTGAATGTGCATGTGTTTGTATTACATGTGTATGTGCATGTGTATGTGTATGTGTACTGGGTCTGGATATGTGTATGTATATGTGTATGTGTATGAGGATGTGAAGGTGTATTATCTGTATGTTTGTATTTGTATGAGTACGTGTATGTGATGTGTATGTGGTTGTGTATGTGTTTGTAATGTGCATACAATGTGTAAATGTATGAATGATTGAATGTGTCTGTGTATGTGTATGAGTATCATTGCGTATCTGTATGAGTAAGTGCGTGTATTTGTATATGTTTGTATATGTGCATGTCTATGTGTATAGGTGTAGTATATGTGTAGCGTAGCCACTCCTCCATGCCCGGGAGATCGGAGGCGTAAGGGGCCTTGCACCAGAGGACCTGAGATCTGCTGGGCTAGCAGCTGCTGATTCTTGTCCAAAAGAATGGGATCTAGAAATATCTGGAGTCTTGAAATTGTACCACATATTAGGAAATGGACACGCAACGACAATCTTAGTCCCAACTAATGGGTCTAAAGCTTGTGTGTTAACCCACAAACATGGGTGTTTCACCAGAAGATACCAGAAGATGCTGCTATAGCTTTGGAGATATTGATCAGGGAGACCAATTCATCTTGGGGACATGAAATCAGAATCTTTGGGCTGATGACATATATCCTCTTGGAAACTTTAGGATGGCTAGTCACTTCAACTTCTATTTGGGGGTAAAAACCTGTGTAACGTGGTAAACCGATAAACCATCCCCAAACTCACCATAAATGGGTTGCATAAACCACCCCCAAATGTTAGGTTTATGGCATTGGGTTTACCACATGAATTTTACCTGGCTATGGCTCAGAAATGGGACAGCCGGCCACAAGCCGACAATTTGGTCTTTTTATGTCCAGTATGTTGAAGTATCAAACAGAATAGATTCAGATTGGATACTCACATAACAAAGTTCTCGATGCTCAGTCACAAGTGGTGGACAGTTTGATTGCATCCCAACAATGATAGTTGTAGACCGGGATGCAATAAGATTCAATCGTTGCAAGGGTGGAACATATCCAAAAGATTGAATCTTCCAACCCCTGAAAGAACAAAAAAAAAATGGAGGTGTCCTAAAATGGGGGTACCCCAATAGCTGGATGTTTTATAATATTTATAATGGAACATCTAAATGGATGATGTGGGGGTACCCTCTGAAATTAGGCAACCCCCGAGCATGACATGAAAGAAAGACCTAACGCTGAGACGCTCTTGACGATCCTTGAAGTGCTTTCCGCGGCAGCGTCCTCAGGTCTGGGAAACGGCAGCTCGGGAAGCTGCTAGACATCGATGTTTCCCCTGCACCATTGGATGTGATTGGGGATCAGTATTCCTAATAATTCTCTTTTAAATTTAAACATGTTCAAACATGTTTAAAAAATATAATGTTTGGGTTGTACTAAACATCATCGTAAATGTCATCCAGCTTGTTGGGCTTGCACAAGTTTTAACCTTCGTCATTCGAAATATGGTTGAACACCAACTTTCAGTCATTGGTCGGTCAGAGTGCAAAATAAGAAAATCTAAAATATGTCAAACCACCAACAAGGTGAGAATAGGAAGAACCAACCGAATCGGCGAACCAACTGGCCAACCTAGCAAGAAGATCTTGGAGTTTCTATTTTCAAAGACAAACTGCCAGATCTGCTAGATCAAAGCAAAATCAGATAGTAACCACAATTAGGGATTTGGCTGTGCCGCTTACAGCTGGTTGACCCAAAAAAAAAACTTGCGTATTATGAATATTGCGATATTGGTGATGGTGATGGTGATGGTGATGGTGATGGTGATGGTGATGGTGATGATGATGATGATGATGATGATGCTGATGCTGATTCTTACTACTAGTATTATCATTACTATTCTTACTATCACTGCGATGATGGTTACGCTTGTCGCTCTGGATGGATTTCATCTGAGCCCCCCAAACCCTTGACATACGAACCGGATGAGCACAAAGCATGGTGAGGGTCCAGGTTTCCAAGGCCACTGCTCTACCCATGAGTGTCCCAATCTTTCCCATATATATGGGTGACTCATGACTCTCTGAAAATATAGAGTACCCCCTAATTTCAAGGTCTATCACCGTATGTTCATGAGTGTCAGATTGGTATCAGTATCCCCTGGCTCCCATCAGCCCATCACCCGGCGAGATGCAACGCCTCGGCCCGGCGCAGGGCGGCCCCTTGCTGCTCGTTGTGCATGGCATTTTTGGCTGCGAAGATCTGCTTGGCCTGCCAGGGATCAACAACGTCCCATGGCAGTACCGAAGAATGGCCTGACAAAGTACGATGTTGAAACGTAAAGTCATCTTCCGGGAACGCAGGGTCACCCATTTTCCCAGTTCCATGGTAGAATATGCTAGACTTCTGAGGGGCAATCATCCAAATAGGATACATTAATTTGCCGCTACAAATGAATTATCTCACATCTTTTAAAGTCGGAAACGGTTGCTGTTGTTCAGACTTGTAGGGATCTCAACACTTACTCTATCCCCCAAAAACGCCAAAACGGACGCTCATCGTTGTTTTTCAGCCAATTACCAACCATACATGTAAAGTGTTCCAGTGGGATCTATTTGGTGGTTCTTGATTAGACACTTCAACACAGGGAGCATTTTTCAACAGGCTTCCAACCCAGTTATCGCCGGTGATCCCCGGCCTTTCCGAGATCCAGAAGCTTGGCGGCTTCATTGAGGGCCGCCTTCAGATCTTGGTCCTGTAGAGAAGAAACGAGGGGCCAGTTTTCCAGGACATCCCCCCGAAACTTCCACGGAATCAGTAGGGAAATGATCATGAAATGATCATGATTGGGGAAACAAAAACGCCATTTTCATGTTGAAAAAGTCTGGCTATATGCGGTGATGGATGCAAATTTGCAGAGGCCCAAAGAATTCTGACCATTGGCACCATTAATCATTTACTCAGATGATGCAAGTTCGACGAATCTGCCATAGGGGTTTGGGGTGTGGTGGGAATCCTGGGAATCCTGCGATGCCCTTTCTGAAATTGCTTAGTACTATTTGGAAGTGCAGTTCCATCTATATTTTTTATTGAGTGGGTTTAAAACCAGAATACGATAGTGATAGGGTTTACGTCCCAACTTTGGGGGGTTTTATAACCAGAGTTATACCCGTAACTTCAACTGCATCCGCAAGTCTGGAACACACCCAAGATGCCCTCGGCCTCGTCCCAGGCGCGAAAAAATGGCACACTGCAGCGCCAGGGGTTGTGCTTCTCCTCACCACATGCAAAGGTGGGAATGACTCACCCATGGCCATGAGAGTAGATGGTTTTCTTTGCCTTAAAGAGGAACACGAAATCCCATTTTTTTGCGTATTTGATCACCATTCTTTGATAGTGAATTCTAACAGCCAGTATTTTTGCTGGCTAAATCACCAGTGTTTGATAACATTCCATAGTTTGATGGTCAATATTCCATTGTTCGATGGTTAATATCATCCTATCAAGAACTTATCATTGTTTGATGATTGATATTTAACTAGTTTCAATATGCTACAACTCCTCTCCCCATAATTTCCCCATCTTTCAACTCCTCACCTCCGCCGGTCCATCCATCCGATGCTGCAAGGCCTCCGTCAAGACGCGAGAGACGCTCCAGTCCTCATGCGGGAGACCAGAACTGGTGGGAAAAGTACAGGAAAACCATAGGTTGTTGTTTTCTATAAATGGAGGTTTCTCGATGGGAAAACCATCTAGAAGTAGGAAATGTCTTATTGCCATGTTTGATTACCAAACACTGCTGAGAAAGAACATGGGCCACGATTTTTTTCCTGGTAAACCTTGCCATTCCTGTATGTTTTTGTTGGATATTACGATAGTTATATCCATTAAAAAAAAAAACTTGAACCCACAAATATGCATTGTCTCAATTCATCTCATCCACCCTTTTCGGTGGGGCAGTCCTAATCGTCCCCAGCCGTCATTGCCATGACACGAACGTAGGGATTGCGACCGTCACGTGGAGGGAGGCCTTTCCTCTGGTGCTGGCTTCGTGGACGAAGCCGCGTGGAACGTACAGAACATCTCCTGACGATTCCCCAGGATAAGATGATTGGTTGAAGGGAAAATCGAAACCGGTTTTACAGTTTTAGCATACATTCAAATGTCTGGAAGCCAACTATCAGAAACATCCCATAAATCGTGAGCAGAGACGGAATGCTATGATTTACAAATCACTCCCTCACTACTCTCTTTGCCTCACATCACCTGATGTGCATCCGACAAAGCAACCTGCTTTGTGGTAAAACGTCATGCACGAACAGGAAGTTGACCACAAATCTCTATCCTTCCCGCAGAGTCTGGCTCAATGTCGTGGTCTGTAGCGCTTTTGCAGGAACCTCCAGACCATTCTTTCCAACTTGCTCATCTGGATAGGGCAAATAGACCTGAAATGGCCGTGAAGCACGCATTGATTTTGGATCTTTGGTATCTACCCGTTCCTTTCTATATATATATATATACTAGGGATGCCATCAAATGCCAATGCTTGACCTTTGCCTGATCTCCAATCTGAAAATGACGTGATTAATGGTTTCAACACGTTCCCCCAAACATCTGTCACTGATCCAAAGAATCTGCAGGAGAAACACGGGAGGGTTCCGCCAAACACTTTGGTCACACTGGTAGGTGTCACAATGCAGGGTCCAAAAAGCCGATGTAATTCAATCCTGAACAGTTCCTTGTTCCTTGCACTAACGTGGAAAAACAACGCCATCAACCACCCATCTGGGAATGGTAAACATACCACCAATGGTGAGTCATTGGGGATGGTTTATGGCAGTGTTTTACCAACATTTAAATGTTGATAAACCATTATAACAAATGTTTACCAACATTAAATGGTTTACTATTGTTTTATTCATTTACCAACATTTATAGTAAACAATTAGCAAACCATGTGGCGGGAGAAACTGAGAAAGCTCCAAGGCACAGGGGCGCTGTAAATCCGCCAGTCCTTCTCTCCCTCCAGCTGAAGCACAAAGACATCCTGAGAACTGGCATGAACTAAGGATGATTTCCAAAGCCGAGATGGTCAAACAATCATTTTATACCTGATAGCCTGAAGCTTGAATTACATGGAATATTGGTATGTATGACCTTTTATGGCTTATAAACCAATGAAAGCCAAACGACTCATTTTGCCCACCATAGAATTGTGATCATTCGAAATGAATTATCCTGGAAATAGTTTGCAAACAAGTCCCGTTTCGAAACGGAACCATCTGGTACTAAGATATGGTAAAATCATATCCCTCAATTTTGGATGGTTCAATTGTAGTCCCATTCCAATAAACTTTGAAATAAAGCTTGACTGGGCTCGAATGTATAGTTCCAAGGCTTACAAATAGAATGATGATAATTTTGCGAATATAAAAATGATCTGGGCAATTGTAGTATCCTCCTAAACTGGCAATCAACCAGTTTGGGGTGACTTCCCTTCTCCCTGCACCCATCACTTTTGGTGTAGCGGACGGGGTACTTGGGCTTCTTGGCTCCCCATTGGGAAAATCACCAAAAACTGGCACCTTGGCTTCTGAAAATTAAAGTCTTTACCCCTTGCAACACCGTTTCCTCATCGAACATGAGCTGGCTATCTTCTAACCAGTTGATAATGGGAAATGAAAATTGGAAAATCATCTATAACTGTTGTGGATTTGCCCCAGTTTTCAAAACTGCGAGAGCCCGTTTCAGCACCCCCCCATCCTCTAAGCGTCTCGATCATCGGCATGCGCCGGCGCCGTCTGGGACCTGTTCGGCGTGACGTAGCAGTTGGCGTAGGCCGAGGGGAAGCCCAGGGCTCGGCAAAAGGCCTGAACCTTGGATTGGAGATGACTTACCGGTGCTGAACCTAGGGAATCTTCCCCCCATTACTAATCACCAGTAAGATGATTCAGAAGTACGGCTCAAGATTTTGTTGAATGTCTAATGTATAGGTCATGTGTGGGTTGATGATGGGTCAACCATGGGTTATATCATGCTTTCAACAGGGAAGCTGATACATATTGCTAGGAACTGGGCTGAGATGTGGAAAAAAAAATGACAGCAACCAAACATAGCATACCGGCTTGGTAAGGCTTGTTGCAATCTCTTAAAAACGGCTGGAAATCTGGGACCCTTTATAGCTTGAACATATTATGGATGTGTAAAATCAACTTACTAGTCATCTACGATGCTCACGGGTGATCCCCAAAAAGGGAGTCTTCCTATCATGGATGATGAGAAGCCCATTGAAACCTAGGGTTTTAGCACGATCCCAGAGACTTAACAAACTATGGTGGTGGTTGAAACAGCTCATCTGGCTGAGGAAACGGATTGGTGAAGTGTCTTGAGAGTGACCCTCCTCGCGTACGGGTTTTGTTTGCAACATTATGGGGAAAAAAACAAACCCCTTGGTTAAAAACCTCATATTCCCAATTGAAATGGCTATCTTTTGCCGAGCCGAGCTACTGGTCGCCATACACGGTCAATGTAGTTGATGATCAGGGAAGCTCCATCCAAATACGCTGCAAAGGGAGAATCCTTGGAGAACCAACCCCCAATGTGGCAGGGTGTTCCGACCTTTTTCTCCATTCCCGTACGGTCCAAATGGATGCACTGACCTTGTTTTCCAACGCCGCACTTGTTGATAACAATTAAATGATGCTAAATGCTATGCATGAAATGCCTACCTCCTTCTCGGGGTGTTCTTACCTCGCTTCCCAACCATTGACAACATGGGGTATGAAAGACTATTCTTCACTTCACCAACTAAAAACTGACCCTTGTATAAGTATGGCCTGGCTCACAAGTCATTGGGATGCCACAGAAGCCACAAGCCATTGGTGACGGTTCCGAATCTCCAACGATACTGGAAGGATTGGATTTATGATGTAAGAAGGCCTTTATAAATCTGATTCTAAAAGTGTTGGAAGATGCATCAATCAAACATTTAGCCACCTTTCGCCATCTGAATGATCTCAGTTCTCCATTTAAAATCTTCAACAGGCAAGAATTGAAGACATCTCTCCGCACCCGGTCCGACGCGCCAAGTCGCGTAGTCCTCACATGCTGCACAGTTCTGATAGATCACCAGTTCCTGGTCATAGCTGGGATTTGTGGATATTCATCCCTCACAAATATGGTAGGTTTCAACCCATTCCCCTACTGAACAACAGATTCAAATCTTCAAGTATTGTATAGATAAATATAGAGTGTATATATATATAATTATATATATATATATAAATAAAGATACATGGGCGAGAGTATGGGTGAATCGAAAAATGGGTATGTCCTTCAAATGGCAATTTTCATAGGAAACATGATAAACCCTTGGATTTGGGATTCCCATGGATTCCCTATTTCCAGACAAACCCGTATGACTCTTCTCGTAGTGAAGGACCCCAAAATCATCGAATGTCTGTTGGTGAAATTCGGAAACCAATGGTGAAAAGAGGTGCCCCAATTTTGCGAAACAGCTTTAATTATGAGTCAATCATTGGATTATGGCATTTCAAGGCCGGATGTGTTCCTGACTGGCTTGCATTTTTCCCAACACCCAGGCAACATGGAACACATACGTTTGCCTGAAATTGTGGATGGCCCCCCAAATTATGGACAACAATGCGGGAACATGTTTAAAACTTATCAGGCAGAAAGATTTGTTTTGTACCCGACTCTAAGATATACCCATGCCATAGTCCAAATATGGCTTGTGGGTTGTGGTTCTTGACACCATTATTGAATGATCCTTACAATTGGTATCCCTATTATCAACTACAGTAATGCATTGATGACCATCCCTATCATCTCTCAGTATGACTGTGGCACATATGAAAAAAAAGTTGAAAAGCACGAACCAGATTCCGACTCTGGAGGACATCCCACTGAAAGACATCGCAGGAGGACAACATCCAGAAAATCCTCAGGGGGTCACGGGGGGCCTTGCGGAAATGTGCAAGGGGGCTGGAAGATTTTTTGGTTCAAGCTCTTGGGGTTGTAAGCCAACAATCCCTCTTGTGAGAAGGTAGGATTTCTTCATCTTTTTGGGAGTGAATTCAGCAGAGTTAGCAATATCATTTTCAAGTCCAATTTCTTCACATGTATGCAGAGGGTTCTGGGATGCGACACATGAATGTTCTTAAAATGCGGGGTACCCCCATATCATCCAAAATTACAGTAGTCCATTTTAGGATTGAAACCCATGGTTTTGGGGATCCCCCCATGTTGAGGAAACCCTATCCTTGGCCCAGACTCCCAGCACAAGATTTCCCGTCGCAGTGGCAGTGCCGCTGGGAAGTGCTGAGGACGTTTCTCCCAAAGCTCAGAGAAGAACTGCCTGCAGGAGCCCTCGCAGGGCCGCCCAGGGTAATCTGATTTGAGCACCATTCACTGGATTTCTTTAAGAAAAATTTGACGGGAAACAATGATCGTTACCCTCAAAGACATGGGGGTTTCCTGTAGATTTTCCCTTCAACCAATTCTGGGCACCTCAAAATGAACTGCGGACCATTCTGACATTGAACTCCCCAACAAAGCTTGTGTTCGTCCCCCTTTTTGCCCAGGCTCTCTACAGACATTGGAGCAATCAGGCCCCGAAAGAGCTCGGAATGCACCATCAGGCAACGGGCAACCGATTGGGCGTCTGAGAATGGAAAAAAAACAACTGGCCACCTGGATAGCCAGGAGGAATGATAATTCAGCAATAGAATTGAAGGGGAAAACCAACTGGTACCAAAGTACCAAGACCACATTTTTAGAACGCCATATCCAAAATGCTGCACAGAATCTCACTTCTAGAGGGTAATCGGCTAAGCATGGCTATATATGACTAAGTTATCATGTATATACAGGATATTATGGATACAGTGCTCGGCAATACTTCTAGGAGGCAACTGCTTATACCGTGCCGTAGACAGGCCTCTAAAACCCATGGCTTCTGCTGATATTTTGAGCCTCAGAACCTCTCGTAATCAGAGATGGCACCGGAAAATCCATGGTTTGCAGTTGCTAATACCTCTAAGCAGTGATTTTCATGTTGCGGCCAGCCAGGTTTTCGTATGACCAGAGTCACCAAAGGGTCAATCAGAGGTCCATATATATGTTTGCTACAGTGCTGACCCTTGCGTCAATAACATGTGTACTATCAAGGAATGGCTGCCAACTCCTAGACTTTAACCCTACAGTTGACAGGTCTGAAACCAAATTGTGGTCCCAATCAACCCCACATTCAGTAGATTTACTTTCCGATTTCTTATTTCTTCTTAAAATAAGCTGTTTGAGGCAGCCACAAATCTGCCCATGAACCACGATCTCAACCCCCCCCTGTGCTTGGGCTTGGCACATCTAACAGGAGATTTTCCACCTGCGGAATCTGGCCCTCAAGGCTGGGAAAATCTAGTGCTGTTTGGGAAAATCTACAGGAAACCCGTGCTTTTTACAAACAAATAAGGATTTCCTGCAGATTGTCCCTTAAATCTTAGTTGGTATATTTCTTGGTATCTGGATTGGTGTTTGGCATCAATAACACCACTCATCCAATTTGCGGGTCTACGATTTTGAGATAGTTTGAGCCATACCCAACTGAGTTCTGTAGTTCAAAAACCTCTCAGTTGTGAACGCTTCTGACGCTTCTTGGATTTTTTCTCATAGTTGCCTTGGTTTGCACCACTTGTCATCTACCCCTAGCGTTGTCACTCAAAAGAATGGTCAACTTCATCGTGAGCCAAGTGGTGAACCCCCAGACTTTGCCCCGAGTATTCCTTGAAGGGTATAGATCCGCAGCACTCCACTGAAAACTACTGTCAGCAACTTGAAACTTGAAAAACCCCCCAGAAATTGGCTTTTAAATGGCTTTAATAAGGTGTTCCATGGTGTTCCGTTGAACATGAAATGCCATGAACTGTTCATTTTCATCATGAAACGGGTATGAGTAAAAATCGGGTAAATGGTTGGACACTAAAAGCCATCCCAAGCACTGGATTCTTGGGTCGTAATTGGTGACCCATTCCCACATAGCCCACCTACTGTGGTATACTGTATCTACCTTTCCAGATTTAGAGATATCAACCCTTGCATGGAGGCAAGTAGAAAGCATACGTGCATGATACGTGAAATGTGGCCCTAAGTAGACCCTCACCCAGAAAGCTACAAGTGCCAATATTTTGGGTCAAAAAAACATTCATCTGACTGGCAAAACACCTATCATTGCGCGCAAAAGAGCCAGGTTCACGATCAAAATACTCATTTTTAAGAGGTCAACACCAATTTCAATGTATTCCAATGATTCCAATCATTCATTCCAAAAATGAAAGTTAAATCAACGCCTCATGTTCTTGGTGTCTTGCATTCTATTGAGACTCGATCATCATCCACCCTTCAGTCACCGTGGAGTCTTCCGTCTGCCGCCGAACTCTCGAGTCCACCTCCACCTGGCAGAGCTCAGAGGGCCAAGAACGAGGACACAGTTTACCTATAACAAGGTGGTGCCCCGTGGCTGGCAATTTTACACTGATTTATGGTGATCTAACGGGATTTCATAATGATTTAATGGGATATGAATGGGATGTTATAATGATTTAATGATACTTAATGGGATATGAATGGGATAAATGGAGGCTGAATGGGATATGAATATAGGATTTACCCTCTGGTAATCAAACATGGCTGGCTGGAAAATTCCCCATTTAGTTCGATGATGTTCACATGAAGCCATCATTTATATAGGATTGTCAATTCCCATGTTGATTACGGGAGGGCAAGCTCGTTTGTAATTCAATAACTGTGGTTTTGGTAGATCTAAGTGGGTGAACTAGCGAATGGTGGACGGCCTGTATATTAAGAAGATATCGTCTACATCATATGGTCAAATGGTGCTGTCACTATCCTTGGTTCACCCAGATACCTAGTATCCACTATGTCACTGGGTAAGTCATCCAATGGTGGGACCCCTGCGACTTAGTGGGTAGTAGCATGCTATAAGGGGTATAAAATACAAACCCACTCAATAGTAACTATGGGGGGATTTGGTTACAAAACATTACAAACCTGCTTGGATGATCTTGGATGTGCATCCCAGTTAATACGTGAGTAACTAGCAATAACTTTCCGGCTTAGCATATTGTTCACCCAGTTAGATCAATGGGATACTTCATGCTATACGGTATGATCACCACTTGCGATTCCCAGGGTATGGAAAGCCTATGGCCTATGGCTTCCCATGAAATAATGAATGGTGGATCTTCCATGTCTCTGCAAAATTTGCTGGAGGATAGTAGAAACAAAAGACCCAAAAAAAACTGTTGACCTTGTTGACCGATGTTTTTCCCTCCGGGTAGCCATTTGGGTTGAGGTTTAACCTGCACCGCTGGAAAAAAAGAGGCTCAGTCTATACTATACTTTGGTTTGCAACGTTTTATAATATCATGTTATTGCAGAGACACTATCTTTTGGGGTTAAGTGCTATTCAGCCACCCAAACAAAGTGTTGAATTCCACAGCAAAAAGTAAAAGGGACCCTGACCTGGTTTGGGCTTAAAATTGACAGGAAGATCCTGGTTTTGCTGGTCAGAAACCATATGGGCGACTCCCGTTGGTATACATCTTAACCAATGACAGGCGACTGGACTGGTGCCACACATCCTCATTTGGGTGTTTCCTCAAATGGGGTACCCCCAAATCATTCATTTGAAAAGAGGATTTTCCAATATAAACCATCCATGTTGTGGTAACTACCCCCATTTTGGGAAACTTTCTTTTGAATCTGAATGACACTGTCTTTGATGAATTTTGTCATTCACACAGTGTCCGCCATATTAGCAGTGAACTCCTGCTTCATGGCCCTTGGAAATATCTAGCTGGCAGTTGGGGCCGTCACCCACTGGTGTTCCAAATGACGGTGTCCAAAATATGTCCAGCTCGCCAGATTGCTTTGCACATAATTTCTGTATTGCATAGCTAACTTAGACATTTCATACTCTGCAAACAAGCCACTGATTCGATCTTCTGATCCGGACATGACATTACTATTCCTTCACTATTTGTGTCGAATTTACATCAGCATGGACAAGATTGCAAGAAAATCCTGGAAGAACTTACACTTTACCCATCATCTACCACACCCCAAGTTGGTTGTCCCACATCACACCATTCACCGTCGTGCATGCCACGCCTGTCGTTCCACGGATTGGAAGCACTGGGTCAGTTCATCTCTGCGTGGTCCAGTCTGCGTGCTGATGCTTCTACAGCGGATAGAACAAAGGACAACGAAGTTAGAAACAAAATGGGGAAATGTTTGTACTTATCTAATCTTGTCATATCTGGTCCATATAGATCACTCTATGTTAATTCAATTCTGATTCTATGTCCTATCAGACTACTTGGATCTCAGTGGCAGTCAGTCTATATCTATCAAATCAGGCACCACCATCAGCCACGAATTACCCACGGCTACGAACTCAGAAACGGGTTCAGTGTGGGTCGCAGGTGTCAAAACCATGGCACCAACGGGACCACAAGAATTAGGTCAAAGGGCAGTATCTGGATAAATGATAATAATACTAATAATAATAACAATAATAATAATCATAATAATGATGATGATGATAATAGTACATGATATAATATATACATATATAGATATGACTTATAGATATGTGTATATATATATATATAACATACATCCTATTTTTAACAATTCACTAATCTGAATTAAGGCCATTTGGGATCATTTTGGGATGATTCCCCGTATTAAGCATCCATTTCGACAGCGTCAACCATTGGCAAACTCCGGTCTTCCACGCTCTGCCTGTGGGGTGCGTTGCCTGGGCCAGGATAGCTTGGAGCTGACGCCCCGGGTGTCATCACTGGTACTGGTTGAAAACTGGAGTATGGAACATCCAAGTCGAGGTTTCCATAAATGGTACCCCTAATAATCATCCATTCAAAAATGGGATTTTCCAGTGTAAACCATCAAAATAGATCCAAATACTGGGTCTTGGATGATGTTCGTGTTTTGGAAGATGATTTTGGGGTTTTGGACATTGAAATTCCTTGGTTACAACACGGGTGCTCCTCCAGTTAGGGGTCAAAAGAATGCAAGTACTAAGTAGCTGTAAATACCAAAACAAGACACACTTTCTGGACATGTTTCCTTGTCCATCCACTGTGCAAACATGAGCAAACTATGTTCATGTTTCACCCCCGTCTGGAAGATTAAAGCCGTTTTTGCGACATACTACATATTTCCCATTTAGATAGACCATTGAAAACATCTAAACCATCTTAAACCCAGAAAAATATGTTATCCATCCTATTTCAATCTATGTCGCCATTCATCTGGCTGCAATACATCATGTATCATCATCCAATTGATCATCATTCAGGCAGCGTTGCCAATATCATAAATTACCCTCTGGTAAACCAACATAGCCATGGAACATGGCCCATCTAGTTCGTTGATTTACTTGTTTGTTGATTTACTTGTTAATATTGTGATTTTCCATACCTATGTTAGTTTACCAGAGGGTACCCAAACATAGTGTATATATATATATATATCATGATATATGACTATATATATATATAGAATTATATATGGATATAGATTTATAATTATATGCAATTGTATATATATATATGTACATATATGTATATATCTATATACATATGTATATATATACACATATTTGTATATAGATATATACATATATGTATATGTATATACATATATGTAAATATCTATATATAAATGTATATATATTATATCAACCAAAACCTCTGAGGACATTGGAGATCCCGCCTCGCAGCGGAATGGATTTCGAGTTGCCCTGCGGGTCTGTATTCGCGGGGAGACACAAGCCGCCACTGGATTCAGATCTTAAGGGATGTCTCAGTCAACGAAAACATAGGAAAAGGATGGAAAGGGGTGATTTCACCAACAAACATGGTGATTTTATGGGAATCATAGTTGATTTGCGACTAAGTTGGTTTGTAATTTGGTCTTGACATCTTGAGAGCTTCTTGCTTGTTGACTTTCATACTGCGACAGATCCACCTAATTTTGGTATTGGACAAATATGAATCTGGTGATTGTTCGTAACCAAAAACATTTAACCATGGTACCTCCATGTAGTTAGACACTCTACTTGGTGGGTCATCACAGTTAGTACGTGCTTAATAACATTTGACAAAGCTGGTGATCCTCAGTCTCCTAAGTGAACTATCCGATTTATAACTGGGGTTGTAAGCCCACTTACATCACTTCCTGACCACTTGCTATAGCTATCCCGGAACACCTGCACGTGCTGAGGCCGGTGTACGCTCCAACCTCGGTGATTTGTTCCCGAGCTGAAGGAACACAGGGCATGTTGTGTTGGGATAGTGATGTGCCCAAATGTAGGATGATTATGAATTAATGTTGGTAAAACAATGCCATAAACCATCCCCAATTTCACCTGTTCCACTTCCTGGGAGCTCCCCCCTTGAGCCGGCCTCGTGAGGGGAGCTCTTTGTCCAACGCCGAGTAGGTTTTTGCCGGGGGTGAAAAGTATCTACCTGCGCCGAGCTTGTCGCACACAGCGACGGGCTTGTTGCGCAGCCAATAACCGTGAATTCCACGTCCAGTCAGTCTTCTGAAGGTCTCTTTGCCATTGTGGTGTCTTGGAGAATCTCATGTCAATACTTCGACGGCTTCCAGCCCAAAAGTTGTTTACCAAGATCATAACCTCTTTCTGCCTTGCAAAATATGGGCGCAGCATCAAACCAGTTGTGAAAAACGTGTCTCCCATCAAATACAATGATTTGAGCTGGCCTCGGGGTATGTCCGGAAGCAATCGCAAAGTAGCTGCACTGGAATTTTTGACCTGAGAGCAGTTGAGGTCTTTGGCTCCACCTCCATGCAATGACGCAACAACATGGCACTTGACCGTGTCACCTGCGGTTTGTTGAACCAAGTCAGCAATGGTGGAACAGAAACACTGGCGGCTGTTGAAAATCAAGCGTGGCATGCGGCTTCCCCCATACTAAGGCGTAAAGTCCAAGTCAAGATGGCCTCAATCTGTTCCGTGGTAGTGGAGCTAGCGATACACCCTGTCCACAGGGGGCGTGAAAGCCACTTGAGGATGAATTTCGGACCATCTGGGTCCCTGAAACCATCCATCATGACTCTGGCAGCTGCTGTTGCCAAGAGTACCCAAAAATGGGTTGGTGGCACTGGGCATGTGGTACCTGTTGGGATGTACCTGACATGGAAAGCGTCATGCGTTTTGTCTGCTTGAACCTTGAGACCCAAGTGCATCAATCTACTGGTCGGAAGCAAGAAAGACCAAAACTCACTCATGGTGTTGACACATGATTGGCATCCTGTGCCATTGATGGAAAACTCTCCAGAATTGAAGTCCCAGTCTGTTGAGAAGCTTGTCAGTGATTGCACTGCCGAAAGTACAGTGGCTGGATATTGCATGGGTGCTTGCGTGGTGTCACATGGTGGCAACAACAGCACAGATCCATGAGCTGATTGATTCACCGTCAATTCTCCAAATTGGTCAACCAATGGTTCTTGGAGATTGCATGCAGTGATACTGGCGTCAAGTGGCAGCCCTGGCAGGATTCTGTACAGGCTGAGTTGGCCGTCCCGGATGTATGCTACAACTCGTGCAAATCCATCGGAGACATCGTGCATATCTTCCTTGCAAGATTGGATCTCAACTGCCTTACCTGTCTCGGCAGTTTCTTGACTTGACATCCATCGGGCATGACATGTGGCTACCTCTCCATCCTGAGACCAAAGAGGAGTGAATTCCGGAAGCTGGAAATCGTGCTGAAACCAGAAGGACATCTCTCGGTCTGGCTGTGCAAATCGTCCTGCAAGCATGGCCACAAAAGGAACAGTCATGTCAGCATCTTCATCATCAATGGTAGTTGACTGTGATGGTACGGAAATCAGTGATGGCAATGGATGAGGTTGATTCCCTGACATCAACAGCCATTCTTCTTGAGTGAAAACTCCTTGCGTGAGTGACCACATCATGTGTTCTTGAGAGTGTCCAAGTTTGATGGCAGCAAAAAACTCTTGGATGTTTGCAGTGGCTTGGTCATGAAAACGATTGCACTGGATGTGGTGACAGAGTGAAAAGCCTTGGAAATGTTTCACAACTGCATGGGAGGCTTGAAGCCGATCATTCCACAAGGCCACAATAAATTGGTCAATGGGGATGGCTGGGTGTCGATGTGGCAAGGCATTCAATGCATTTGCAATCAGCAGTGCTGCATGTGGGGTTGCTATCTGATTTCCCTCAATTTGCCATCCAAGCTTCAAGTTGGCTGAAGTGCTCACCGCATCCCAAATCAGGTGATGCAACGCAATCTCAGCTGGATGCCAAAAACGGGCTGAATGCTGTGCCTGCTGGAAGAAATGAGCATAACAACCCTTGTTTCGCAAGTGATGCAATTCGATTTCATGCTGACTACCATATAGAGTACCATGAATGTGGGCAGGGCGGTCGTCTCGGAAAAACATCTTGATTTCCAAACGGAGATCTGATCTTTGGCAATCATGGTACGCTGACCTACTGGCAAAAACTCATGGTTCATACAAATCTGCTTGACCTGGTCGTTGAGTTGCAGCTTTTGGCAAACATTCTCATCCAATGTCAAAATGGTGTCCATTCCACTTGGCGTATGGGGAGGTGATGCAGGCCACATGTCAAAACGCTCAAAAACAACCTGTGGATCGTGCAATAGAGTGGCAACACAGAGCCATCTGTTCCGATGTGCACATGTCCATGGTGACGCATCGATAGCTCTGCTCCAGCGAATGCGGTATCCGGCTGCTCTCAACTGATTCAGGACATGACTGGCATGGGGATGAGTCATGAAACCTGGGACATTCTCAATCAGGATGATCTTCGGTCTGATCCAACGCATCTGTGCAATGGCTTCTGAAAAAAGCATACCACATGGTGAAAAAAAACAGATTCTAAACCTGCCTTTGACCAGGGTCCACATGGCGCCGAAAGGGTGGCTATGTCTGGTCTCCATGCTGCTATTTGTGGCAACCATGCTCTGGACGTGACATCTGCATGGACTGCTAGGTCAAGACCACTGTCAATCAGACCCTGAGGCAAAGGCTTCTCCCCTGAAACAACCACTGACCCATGATGTGTGGCATAGTGTGCAAGTGTTTGGAGATCGTTCTCAATGGCAATGATTTGGCTTGGTGCATTGCAAAATCGGCGGATGTATCTGGTTGCGTAGGCCCACCCCCCCATGACCCCCTGAAAAGAATTCCTAATCGCGCAAGGGAGCTGGACGATCTTCCAAAAGCAACACCTGTGAATCATGATCCAACATCCAGTGGATATGCAAATCCGGGCTGGATGGTGGCTTCCATGTAATTTCCTGGGGATAAGTATCCCGGATATTCCATAGCATCATCTTACCAAGATCTTGTGGAAAGGGAATATCAAGAGGCACTGCAAACGTCATGGTATGTTGCCCATACTTTTCATCTGAGTAAGGCATCAGGATTCCGGCTTTGACCTGTTGTGCTGATGATCCCATCGGTAGCATTGGCATTCCTTGAAAAATCAATAAATCAGTTGACAATTAAGAATCTCACCCTCAGAGCTCCTCGAAATCAACAGATTGGTGCGGTTTTGAAAAATTGGAGTACCCTGCATGCCGTAGGTATCCCCTTTTGACAGAATTTCCACCAGGCAATCCATGGCTTAGCACAAATGTCGTAACCCAATTCGCAACCACTCAAAGGTTGTCAGCGCACACCTCGGGAAGGTTTGGGCCATGAATGGCTCCCCAATGTCACCATAGATAGGTGGTATGTTTACACGCAGGCACCATCGTTTGTTTACGGGAATGGGTGGTTTATGGCATTGTTTTACCCACAGACCATGGATGATTGTGGACGACCATCGATGACCATGGATGACTGGCGGCTGTTTGATATGGAGCACTCATCCCAAAATGACCAAACAATACCAAAGACCACCTCAAAAACTCGACCTCTTTGAGACTCAAGCAAGCACGTTTTGATGACAAGGAGGGGAGAAACAGTTTGGCTTGTAATTGTACAACGAGGGGATTCTGAAGCAGTGGTTCCGAGAATGTGCTCAACCTCACAAGTGGTCTTAGACCTACCCGAGATGTTGATGGATTGATAAAATATGTCCCATCATATGGCAGTGGATCGAAACCTTGTGAACATCAAAAAATCTGGTAATTAAATGGATATTCATCCCATTTCATCCCCTAGAAATGGTATCTATAGGCTGTACTGATCCATAGCCATAATTATTGTCAGTCGCCAAAATAGACCCAGGCTACCAGGCTACCTGTACTGACCATCTGTCCATCTTTGAAACCAAGCAGCGGAAGCTGCAACTTTGGCGGCGTTCCGTAGCGCATTCTTGCTACTCTTGCACTGAGCTTCGTAACACATGAAGGTCTGTTACTACAGTGTCAAAATCTGGTCCTCCAAAATTGAATAGTTAAAAACAAGAAATGCCGTGCATTTTTTTCCCTGGGTCGCACATTTTCACCTATACCTATATCCATATCACTTTGAAGCCGCGAAGTTTGGTGTTGGACTTGGGTATTCCTAGATACCAGCCGGTGCTTTCTACATCTCTGGCTTTGCATCCATTGATATTTCAGCTGTCCAAACATGACCAAAGGATATCAAAAGATTGATGCACAAGCCATCCTGCAACCGCAGAATCCATTGTATATTCAAGCGGAACTTGATTCTAAGCCAAATTCTGTAGCTGGCAGCCCCTGCTATCCCAAGGTCACAGTCTTTGGATCCAGTTGAAACCACAAATCTTGACAAGTCATTTAAAACACTTAGCCATCCAATCAGTTGGTGTACCGGAAGGACTTGATCTAAGCCTACTACCACCATAAGCAGAAGCCAATGGTGGAAAGTTTGGTAAAATCTTAGAGATATGGTGTTCGCCAAAAACATTTGGGATACGCCAATTTGCGGCCGTTTTTAAGGGGGAAAAAATGCTGTTCTAACCTTCCGTTTTTGGCGGGTATCACCAACATGTCATACAAAGTCACATGATTCCCCTGCAAGTTTGGGAGCGAGTTCTAGTAGTACAAGAAACCCAATCAATAATGTTCAATAATAGCCATTCGGCAATGTTGAATGAAAGAAATGCAAATTTAGCTCTGGTTGAAGAGTTTCCACCTGAGTAAACCGACCAAATCATCCCATGTCCACATGTCTGGGACCCAAATCTTTGAGCCATTGTGCCATTGTTTGTGCATTTCCTTGGCCCCTTGGCTGCACATCTTAACGGAGTCCAGAGATGGAGGATTGAGACATGGATGAAGTAGGACAAGTTGACCATTTAATCTATTTTCCTATATGTTACTTCTATGTTTGCAGTTTTTGATTGGAAACTTGACCGGAAATACTGGAAACTTGATTTTTTGATTGGTTATTGGAGTCCAACACATAGTTCCCATTTTAAGTTTATGGTTTGTCCCAGCAGCTACTGACCATGTCTGATTCGGAATCATCCTAGCGGTTGGACAGGCTTCTGTTGCAGCAATCTAGCGACACCCAGGAAGACAAAGAATGTCGTTCCAGAATGGTGTAGATGATGTGTTCCCCATGATTTTACACGTTTCCAGATTATCTATCTTTTCGATTTTTTTCGGGGGTTACTATACTCTGTGGCACCATCAATCGTCCAACTCACTGAAGTTTTCTGCAACTTCCAGCATCATTTCACCCTTTTCCCCGCAGGCTCATCGGCACTAGGCCGGCGCTCGTCAGTCCTGGATTCGCTGGGACATCACACCTCACCCTGGGGCCAACGTGCCCCGTGAAAACCCGTTCCGGTTTCAATTGGTGTGTAACCTGGGACCCATTTAGGTACTTGCATTGTCTACAGCACAAATGCGGAGCCAGATAGATCTCCTGAAAAAAAAAACATGTACAATGTATATCAATGTATATAGATGCTAGTCCTAAATGATGCATAATTTCAAGCAGATTGTTCGTGCACGATCCTTGCGATTCCAAACTCATGAAAGTCAAGTCCCATCCCTCAAAAGTGGGGGTTTAGGTTCTCTTGCAAGTTACAAAGGGGTGATCTTTGACCGAGGACTGGTTACCATATATTATGGCAGTCGGTCAAAAATGAAGCACCGCAAAAACATGCAAAAACCACTCAAAGGATAATTTCTATTGAATATATCTTGAACTCAACCACATGAAACCGTTCTGGGGATTAAAAGAAACATCTCCCGATATCTCCCGAGTTTTTTAATCATGTGTTGGTCATATTATGGTCATATCATATCCGCCAAGTTCCGGGTCCCCTCCCCACATCTCACACCTCACAATCACAGGTCATCTCGGCATCGCCTGCCTGACTTTGCTGGCAAGTCATCTCAACATCTCACAACCAAAAGACTTACCTTCCCTCCAACTAACATAGACCCTGCCAAATATATCCAACTATGGGTTTGGAAGATTACTTTCTTCTAAGAATGCGCGATTTGATGGTCAGTGCAACTGTAGTTGAAGCAGATTGGAACTGGTATGGGTGAACTAATCCAATGTCAAATTCTAAGAATTTGTATGAATTTGTTGTGTATGAATGCAGTCCCCACTTTTGCGGTTCCACGTTATTTTTTTGGGCGGTGAGGTGTACTTTTGATTTTGGTTGAACACTTGCAAATCGTTGCCTCCCTGATGGCTTGACTTCCTGCACGCAAGCTCCTGACCGTTGGATGATGCGACCCTGCTGTTTGGGGCAGCTGGGTACCAGGTCAAAATGTCATACCCCAGAAGATGGCTGGTCCTGGGGTAGTTTCGATTCATGTCGGTGTGGGTTTTCGGTCAATACCAAAACAATCCCCAAATCACTAGCTGGCAAATCGATTCCATCCCCCTGCTCATATGGTCCCGTGAGTATTGACCCATCCCCATTATCATCTTGACTCCAAGCTGAAATCATGCCCGCAGCCCTGCAGTCCTCTTCTCAACCTGCCAAACATCAAAACACCGTCCAACATGTCTATGAAGGTACAAATGTAAGAGCTGCGCCCAAGGGATCCGTGTTTTTAAAGTCTAAAGTGTTGAGATCCGCTACTGGCACTGGGCCCCTGCTGTTGATACGTGGTTCCTATATACATGGCTCTACCTTGGTATACAGGTGTTTGGTAAATGCTTCGGACCGTTATTATGTTGGAAAGCAGGGGCTCAATCACAAAACCATCAACAAGACATTATTGTACAATTTGGCTGGTGATGTTGGCGGATTCAACCTCCCATTGTATATAGTCACTAGCTGATATCGTCAACGTTTGAAAACCAAAAACGTTTGAGAGAAAGGAAAGACCTGCTTGAAACCACCAACCATGTGCAGTCATGTTTTGAAGTCCATTTTTGACTATAATAACTAAATGATTGATCATCCATTTCTGATTAAAAAAGAGCTATCAACTTGCACCACTGGCTTTGTTTGAGAATTCAGGGCACCACCATCGAAAACCACCAAATCTCATGGTTCATCACCATTTTCCCTACATTTTTCCTACATTTTTCCTACATGTTCCTTAGGAAAATTGCCATCTCTTGCAAGGTTCCCATTCGGCCTTCGCGCTCTTCTCTAAGAAGGCCTTGGGCAAGGCCGGCATCTGTGCTGCGACCTGTGGCCACTTTCGTGGAAAATCTCCCATTTTCAATGGGCAAATCATTCTGCAAATGGGGATCTTCCATGATTTTCCAATAAAGATAGTAAATATATATATATATATATATATGAGCCCGGTCCCCGGACCCCCACCCCCCNACACATACCTATGTGATCCTATCTCCTTTATGCTTGTGCACCTACAAATACGTATATAATATCTATATCTATCTCTATATATAAATATATATATATATATAGCAAATGCCTCTATATAGAGGTAATGAGAGGTGTATATTTACATCATATATATATAGATATGTATATGTATGATATGTATAGATGTACACATGTATATATATATATAGATATATATATGTGTGTATCATACACATACATATGTATACATCATACATTTAAGTATATTTAAATATATGTATACATCATACATTAAAACATATATGCATATATCATACGTAGNCACATACATATGTATACATCATACATTTAAGTATATTTAAATATATGTATACATCATACATTAAAACATATATGCATATATCATACGTAGATATGTATAGATATATATATATATATATACATCATACCTAAATACATCATATATATATATATACGACATATATATATATATATATCATACATGTACTTACATACATATCATACATATATATATATATATATACATATACAAATTCTATATAGATACATATCTAGCTTCATGTATATACTTTTACATATAATGTATACATATTATTTACAAATATNTTCTATATAGATACATATCTAGCTTCATGTATATACTTTTACATATAATGTATACATATTATTTACAAATATATAAACATAAACACATATATATATATATATACACTTGCAGATAGATATATGTATATATACTACGCTACTTCATATACATATCTTACATCTATATAGTTATTCATATATAATATATAC
>BGPT01000364.1:193-25301 GCA_003297045.1 Symbiodinium sp. clade C Y103 | reverse complement strand
ATGTATATATACTACGCTACTTCATATACATATCTTACATCTATATAGTTATTCATATATAATATATACATATCATGCATATGAATGTACATATTTTTATATATATATATATACATATATATATATATACATACATACATACATATATATATATATATACACATATATCAACATATACTCCCTGTAAACTCTCTGAATGCTCTCTATCTTCTCTATAAACTGGACATCANCTGCCCATGCAGGGCTGTTGTTGCTGGGAACCCCCCCCCATGCCACAAGGGGGGGGGGGAACCAACCGGGTGGGGGGGGGGGGTGTGGGGGTCCCTGCACATATATATATTGATAAATATATATAAGCACTGCGTTTGATTAGAGGGTGAATACCGAAAGTGTCTCAGGTGATTTCGCAGTGTTGCTAAAATGCATAAATATATTTGGTGGATTTTGGTGGCGCTTTCAACCCGCACTCATATTTTGAAGAAACTTCAATTGAAGCAAAACTGTGGATTTTCTGAAAGCATTGCACTGGCTTGCCAAGGTTGCTCCCCGTTCATTGGTGGCCCCCTGCTATTGCATCATGCAATGCAGAAGTGCCAAGCGCATTCCAATGGCTGCTCAAATGGCTGAATGAGCTAGCCAGGTAGTGGACGGGGGAGGGAGAGAGATAAAGAGAGAGAGAGAGAGAACAGGCGATGGCTCCGCGATTAGGAACAGAACTGGCTCAGAGAAGAAGTAGCTCAGAGAAGGGGTAGCTGAAAAAAGTCAGAGAAGAGGAAGCTCAAGCAAGACGCAATTGCCAAGAAAGACCGCGCATGGAAAGGGTAGCTGAAGGTTGAGCTAGCTCAAAGAAGCGATAGGAGGCAGGGAATCATTGCCCATTCATTCATGCATTCAAGCATTCATGCGTTCATGGGTTCATTACGCCTTACTCATCTATTTCAATTCATTCATTTATATCAGCTCGCTCATTGTTTTGTCCATGCAACCATTCTTTGCGTGCCAAGATTTTGCTTCTTCGTTGGTTTCGTCTTTCTGTCAAGAATCTGCCACTGTCCGCAGCCATCCTCGGGATCACCCATTGGATCTAATTACTCCATCATACCCCAAGCTGAGAACCCCCACACCCGGCATCGCAGGCATGGTGGGTGCTGTGGGCACCGTAGGCACACCCGGCATGGTTGGCACACCCGGCATCGATGGCATGGTTGGGGCTGTCGGGAGACCTTCCGCCGAACGCCAGCAGGAGTATCAAAGATGGGTTCTTTTGGTATGGGATTAAACTTTAACCCAAAAGACAAAGGTATATATACCCTCAGGTCGCATGGTTGAGAAATCAGGTGTCCCATTGAAATGTTGCCGTAAAGCAATGGTAAATCCACCTTTTTTGGGCAATAAACAAGTTGTTGGGCAAAGGCAAATCATGGTATATCCTCAGGAATGCCTCCGAATTATCATGTTTTTATGATAAAATATCGAAAAATGATGATCAACCACGCGATTTTGAAGGTACCAGTTCCTAGTGCGTATTTTCGGAGAAACACCTATCTTCTGAAGCCACTGCTTATCTGATCAACTTTTCTGGTAAGTTGCATGCAAGTTGCCCTTCCCCAGCAACGCCGTTTCCCGAAGAAAATCCACAACTCAACAATGAATTTGATATACCTAAATTTCCAATGTTAAGAAGCATATAATAAACAAAAAAACAGCATTAAACAATGCTTTAAACCCTCCTCAGGATGTCCCCTTGCTCTCAGTTTGAAGGGACACTTACCGTGCATAGACCATGAATATGGGCCGACCATCACCATCACCAGGTCCTTTGGCGAAACGGCCTGCGTTCATCATGTTGGCACCAGGCAAGTTGTTCCCCAGGTTGGCCAAGTTCCCTGGAGCCAGCAGGCTGTGGGATATGGGGTGCCCCTTATGAATCCCAGGGTTTATCATCATTTTCCCCGAAAATTCCCCCATTTGGTCAGGTATCCCCCCTGTGACACCTGTATCTCCCAGTTTGCGACACACCCTTTGGAAGCACAGGCTTTGTTCACTGGGGGAGTTGACCGTTTGCGGCAAAACTCAATGTCAAACTGACGAAACTGAGCCTCCTAGGTCTCTGCAACACCAGTCTAAGTAGAAGTGGTTGGAAAATTGAGTGCGGCTAGAAATTGACTCCAATCGCAAATCTGTGAGTTTGCAGGTCCACACAAATTTGTCTATTACCCTCTGCCAATCTAACTCGGCAATGGACAACTCCAATTTGAAATAGTATGAAACAAGCAGCCCCCAAACAGATCCTAGAACCTGCGTGGTGCACATGTGGTAGCGGCAGCTTTTCACCGTCGCTTGAGCCACGTCCAGGTGGCAGATTGATCACCTAGTGGCACCCTGTTACCATGGTCACTTTCACACGCCTTACTTTTTGTAGGTGTAAAATCGACTGACCGACCGGCCATCACGGAATCCAACCCATCATGTTTCATACCCTTCGTCAGAGGGTCAGCTACCATTCGGTCTGTGCTGGTCCACAGAAGCCGAGTCGTGGAGTTCCACGGAATCCTATCGGTCAGCAGAGGATCCCCGACACTTTCGCCGGGCGCTCGCCAAATCATCTGGCGAATCTGACTAAGATCTATGGCTAAGCGCTTGTCTGACACTGTTGTAGTGCCAGGATTGATACAATGCTCCCACAAGGATCGGCAGTCCGTGTAGAGGTCGATGCTAATCGTGTCCTGCGCATCGATCTCCCAGCCAGCTCCTCGTTGATCAGGTCGCCATAGACCATGCAGTGCAAATCGCAGATGATCGGCTTCCTCAGCACCATGTAGGAAGCTCAGTGTCTCAGCTTGCAGTGTACTTCTGCAAACTCGCTTCAGCACCGTGGAATGCCACTCCACTGGTAGAAGAACTCCTTGACGAGTGGTTTGAAAGCTCTTGTCGGCAAGGCAGAGCACCCTCCCAGATTGACTTCGGTGACCCAAACGTTCACCTGATCCACTCACATCAAAATCAGCAGCATGTGAAGCATCCTGCACGGCCACAATCGTGAGGTTGTTGAAATCAAAGCAGCCAGATGGATAAAAGAGGCCCTTGTCCTCGGTCTTCTGGGCATAGCGGACCACACCATTGGCGTACTTGACATCGGCCATAGTTGCCGTATGAACCGTGCTTTGCATCCGACAGACTGCATAACTCAAGTCTGGTCGGCACACTCGCGCAAGCCAGGCCACTGAGCCAATGAGGCTGCGCAGCTGTGATCTGATGGCTTCAGTCACAGGCTTGGAAGGATTCTGCCTGTCACCGGCAGTGAGATAGATCGGGCGCACTTTCTCAGCCATTGATGGGCATGTAATGGAGATGCCATCTTCAGTCAGTTGAATTTCTCGGCCACAAAAACGAAAGGTGTCCACTTCAAGCTTTCCAAACTTGAACTTCTCGCAAATGCGATCCATCTTGTCCATGATAAACTGAGTGCCAGTCCAAACCATATCATCTACGTGGACCACCATCATTCCCGCCAGCTGTCCATCATCATCCAAAAGGGTGTAGGCGGCTGGCTCATAGGGAATGCCTTTGAAACCTTCATCTTTGACTGTCCCATCCAAAACCTTGAACCATCCACGTGGAGCATCTTTTGTTCCATAGACCGTGGAGGAGACAATGTAGAACTTCTCCTCGGTGTCCACGGTTCCATCCTCATTCGGAATGCCAGTCTTCGGAGCGGAAATGACAAGGATTCGATCCAAGTTGCTCCCTTGAAGAAAGGCAGCTGAGATATCCCCAGCTCTGAGGGTCGTTCTCTTGCAGGCTGATAGGGCAAACACACAATTCAACATCGTAGTGGATGCCGTAGGTGAATCCGTTCGCATAGTGGAGGCGTTTTCCAAATCGCCACGGACCACAAGTCGAGACTTGTACTTGGGCTCCTCATTGATCTCAGACTTGTTGACGTCCACCCACCTAGTGGGAATCACCTTCAAAGAAGGATTGTCCTTCTTCAGCTGCTTGAGATCTTCTTTGCTAATCTCCTTCACATCTGTGTACTTGACCCAATTGCTCCATTCCTTGATTCTGGTCTGGATGAGCTCCTTCTGGACCTCCTCGGACTCCTTCTCGTAGAAGAGTTCTCTGCCAGCTCCCGCCTTCTGCGGCTTCTTTTTGTATTTGCGCTTCTTGTGATCTTCGAAGCGGCTTGCAAGAAAACTGTACATTGTTTGGTTCTGCTGGGAACCTCTGGAAAAATGGCCGTCAAGCAGATCCGGACTCCTCCGCAGGGCCTGGTTCAATGACATTCTGGGAACCGGCTCGCCTGCATTCAATGGAGTGTGCCCGGCAGCGACAGCAGAGGTACTTGTTGCCGGAGTAACCTCAGGTTCCGGTGGGCTTGTTGATGCCACAGCAGACTCATCATGTCCAGCTTGAGGTGCAGTTGGCGACACCTCTGGCTCGTCACTCATCTCTTCTTGTTGTCGTTCTAGACCTGGTGGTGGAGCCAATGCTTCTGCTGGAAGTACAGGAGCACCAAATTGTTCTCCTGGTTGGAAAAGTCCGCCTTGCTGGCTGGTCGAAGATCCAGGCGCACCCAATCGAGGTGCGACAGCCCGACCTGAATCATCATCTTGCAGGTCAGCATATGGTGACTGACCTTGATCTCGTAGATTTTGCGCCGTAACCAGGTCCTCGTCAAAGGGCATCTGGTCGTCATCGAGCTCGTCCAAATAGAGCATGCGCTTGCGCTTTCTGGAGGGTCGAAGTTCAAGAACTTGCTTCTTCAGGATCTCTTGGCTTGTGGCAGGCCGGCAGGCCGTCTCAGCAACCAAAACTGTAACACCATTGTGAACAAGCCACAAACTGGATCGGCCTTCATTGGCCAAAACTCGGGCAGGACCAAGCCATCGATCTTTTCGAAGAAAAGAAACCAGATCACCAGGCTGGTATGGGCCTCTCATAGGCACGCTCTTCCTCAAAAGGGCTTTTCTGATCTTCTGGCATGAGTCCGCCTCAGTGTAGGCTTGCTTGGCGTACTGTCTCAGCAACAGCTGCTTCTGGAACTTGTCCTGGGGCCCATCTTCATCAGCTTCCAAAGAAACCAAATTTTGATGAACACCAATGTTCTCATCAAAGTCGCAGCTGAAGATGCTGGTCTTGTCCTCGGGCATGAAACCCATGACCCATTGGGATGGCGTGTAGCCAGCATGGTTGAGCAAGTTGTTCTTGACCCATGATCTCCTTCAAAAGTCCACCATGTCGTTCACCGACACCAAGTTGAAAAGGTGCTCGGGCAGCTGTCTGTCGAATGACAGATCCATGAGTGGTCATCAAATGAGCCACCTTGCCACGATTGTGCACACCTTGGTCGCAGACAAAGTAGTCAGGAGCTCCAGCCCAAGAAAGCCAGGTGGTGTTGATCATCTCGGCACAGATCTTCGAGCTAGGAACTCCTCCAACTCGTCCAGCTACATGGAACTTTGTGGCAACGTCCACCAAAGAAAGGATACTGTGCCGTCCACCAGAGCTGTCATGAACTTCAAAGACATCAGCTGAAACCTCATAGTTGAATCGTTGCTGATATGCCGGTCTCGGCGGTTTTGAAACTGCAGGCTTCTCCTCCTTGGCTGTCTCAGCGCAAACTTGACATTGGAAGAACTTGACCGCATGGATCACATCGCGGTCACATCCAGAAGCCTTCAACATGCGAACCATAGCAGCATGTGAACAGTGGCCAGTCATGTTGTGGAGTCGGCGCAAAGCCAGGCGCTTTTCTCTGGGCAGCTTCAGCCAATTGACCCTTCTGTTCTCCTCCTGCTTCATAGCCACATCAGGCATGGCGTCCTCCTGCATCTTCTCCTCCATGACAAAGTCAGGGTCATCAGTTCGTCGTCGCTTTGGTAGTGGAGCCAAATCATCGGGATGCAAAACCGCATCCAATGGTCCTTGTTCTTGATGTTCTTCCACCTCCAATTCCGCAGGAAATGCCATGTTGAGGTTGCCATAGATCATCTCATCCAATGCTCCTCCAAGAATCTGCTCGCAGAGCTCAGGAGGCCATTGTTCAGCAGTCTTGCTGATGTTGGATCCCTCAATGGGGCGATGTTGATGATCTCCTCCGCATCGTCGTCGAAGTCGCAACTTCATCCACTCAGAAGCAGTGAGAAGTCCAGTGGCCTTCTTGAGGGCCAAGCCAGTGCCAGGATCACGTAGTCCATATTGGCATTGGTCGATATGTTGAAGTTCCAGGCTCTCACCAGTCAAAGCATTGACAGGGCAATCGGCCATGAGGTCATCGAGGCATTTGAGCTTCCACAGGAGGCCATAGAACGGGCTTTCAAGCAAAACTTCACGGCCTTTGGACAATCGGTCCTTGATGAGGCCCACAATCCATTGTATGACTGGGTACCACTTCTTGCGATCTTCCAAGATCTTGGCTTCTGTGTCGCCCCCACGTGCTAAGTTGATCCATTGCAAAGTGCTCCATGGGCCACAAATTGGCGCAAGTGAAAGAAGAAATGGATCTTCTGTTTGGATCCTCTTCTCAACTTCAGCACGATGGGCAGGCTTCAAGAGGTCGTAGTTGTAGAGGCAATCAATGGGCTCAGCCACAGGAAGTCCCCACGATGCAGCCATCCATGTGAGCGTAGCAGCTCCAGCGAAAAGCTCCATGAGGAAGGTGTTGCATCCACGACTCAAAAGTCGCCGTGAGGCTCCAGGCTTGAGAGGCTTTTCAGACCTCAGTGTGGACCAAAGCGCTGCATCCTCCTTCTCCACAGTCTCAAGGGATTGTTGCAGTCGTTTCTTCTGGCCCTTTGTCATAGCCTTGATTGGGCAATCTTCCAGGGCTAAGTACCCCAATGTGTCCTCCTCTTCAATCACATCCTTGGGCGTCATGGGCTCGTTGGTGGATTCCTCCTCTGTGTCCACATACGCAGGAATGTCGTCCTTGTCCGCATGCAGCACCACATCGCCTTCTCGATGTTCACCTGATAGGAATCGCAGGGCAGGAAGTCCACCACGATTGATCACCTCAAGGTTTCCATTCATCGTCTTGCTGTAGACGTTGACATCTTCATCATGATCTCCAAGATCAATGGTCAGGCCCAAGGCACGTTGTGCACGTGTGCTCAGAAGGAGCGGTGCCTCGCTGCCATCCAATTCGGTGGAAACAATTGTTCCGTGGCCTTCTCCACCATCACGGAGTTGAAAAACCACAGGAATTCGTCTTTGGCCCTTCACTTTGATTCGTCCTCCAACGCCCATGTAGTTCCCAGTGGTCTCCTCCAGAGGGATGTCAATTCCCATCATCTTCTGGTAGGCATCGAACCACTTGGATCCATGACACGTGTTGTTGCAGCCGGTGTCAATGACGGCTAGCATGCTGTCTTCTGGAAGAGCTTCTCCATCGACAGCCATCAGCGCTGTGTCAGTGGGAACTTGGCCAGCCAGCTTGAGGTACCTGGCAAACTCGATCAATCCAGGGTCTCGCAAACCTCCACTGTCGTACTTCTGCACGATGAAGCAGCAGTAGCGGTAGTCCATGACCCGCACAACTCCAAACCTCATCCCTTTGTGGGCTCCACTCTGAAGAGTTTCATCTTCCCAGTCCGCCAGATCTTCAGGCTTGACCTCTCTGGCAACATAGGATGTAGTACTTCTTGTCGATGTCTGGGAAGTCCTGGATGGAGTTGGTGAGGTCGGTGCAGCAGCTCGAGCAGTGGTTGCCGATCTGGCAGGTGATGCTGGCGGCACAGTCACTGGAGAGAATCTGTGTGAAGTTGGTGTTCTGGGATTTGTACCAGACATAGATGCCGTCGGGTCAAAGTGTATACCGTAGACTCGATTGCGGCACTTGCTGTAGATAGTGTCCAACTGTTCAGTGCCAATTGGGGCTCCAGCCATCAACTCACGCTGGATAATCAGGGCCATCTGCATCAATTCAACAACTCGACCAGCATCATCAACAGCTGGAAGAGGAGTTCCAGGCGCATAGCCAGGGGCCATAGAGCCAGGTGAAGGTGCAGCCACAGATGGCGGTACACTTGAGCCTTCCGACTCAGAAGCCAAAACGTAGGCTTTCCAGGCAGCTTCACCAGTCTGACCAGGTTGCTTATGGCCAGTGTGGCTCTCTCCACAATCCTTGCAAGTCCACTTGAATGAGGTGCCAGTCGTGCCTCGAAAATCTTTTCGGACGTGAGGGCAATCTCTGCGGTCACGCGTCTCCATAGTTGAGGCAGCTTGTCGAGGCTCTGACTTGATGATCTTGTTGCAATCGATGCACTTGACTTGGATGTGGTTGCCATTGGAACCTTGCTTGGTGGTTCTTCGATGCTGGCATTCTTGTGGTGGCACTGAAGGTGGCGTGCTGGACACTTCCTCGGCGGGGTTCCGCGCAGTGGGCATAGGGCTCTTCGGCGCTGGTGTTGGTGATCTCATTGGTGCCACTGGCATAACTGCCACTTGATGTCCAAAAATTGTCAAAGGCGGTGTCATGTCGTCATAGTCCATGTCGTCCTCAGGGACGGGCACCAAATGCTCAGCTCCAGCTGGATGCACAAAATGGATGTCGGCCGGCAGGCCATGCGAAGGAACCAGAGCAGCAGGTTGGGCAGGTTCTCCATGTGTTGGCAATTCCAGTAGTCCACCAGGAAGAGCGGGAGGATCTTCGAAGATCGGCATGGCAGGCATAGTCTGTCCTGCAGCTGCAAGTTGTCGAGCGTGATGTTCAGCCAACGCTCTATCGAGCAGCTCATCCGCAGTGGGTTCTCGGCCATCAGCATTGTGGCGCACAGCCATGAAGACCTCGGCATTCTCGGACCCATCGCCATGGTACTCCGTGTACTCATTCACAGTGAAATAGACCATGCGTGGTTTTGGAGAACCCTTCCCAGGGCTTTTGCCACCCTTAGGGCTTCCACCACCAGTAGACGAAGTAGGCGAAGTGGTTCCAGACTTGCCGTACCCCTTGCGGTTCTTTGGACATGCTGCATCTGTCGACCAATGACCGGTCTGTCCGCAGCGCCTGCATGTAGTTCTTTTCTTCAAAGCTTCAATCCTCGCTCTCTTCTCATCATTGGTCATCCTGCCCTTGCCCTTGCTCTTGCCCTTGTCAACATAGCCGCCAAAACCAGAAAGTCCAGCATGTTGGGCTCTTTTGTGGGCGTAGTAGATTTCACCCTCAGCTTGGATGATCTCAGCCGCATAGTCGAGGGCCTCCACATTCTGTTCATCCAGGCCATACTCAACAAGGTTGGCATAGGAGTCGATGTAGGGATCCGCATCGTCGTAGGTCTCCTCAGAGTGGTAGGTCTCGTTGTCGTAGTTGCTCACCGTAGAGCCATAGTAGGTCGATTGGACCTCATCCTCATAGCCTCCAAGGGATTGAGACGAAGTGTCCCATTGATCTCCATGCCATTCACCTTCTTCTTCTGCATGGTATGACTGCCAGGGCTTTTGCAGTCGCGAGGGATAGCGACCACCTTTTCCACGGCCACGTCCATGACTGAAGTCGTTGCGGCGAGCTTCAACCTCGTGGATCCTGCTGTGTTGGGCAATCAGTTCATCCATCACTGAATTAACAGTGATGCGCCCTTGCAATGCAGTGCGGATCATCAGCTGATGGTCATAGCTGAGTCCAGAGCAAGCCAACGTCTGCTCGGCCAACAGGTTGTCGGGCAACTTCAGGGTGTCGTCCAAGTCCCTGAGCATGGCATACCACGTCCGCCTCCTCAGACAAAACGCAGTCATGCTCTCAGTTGGCTGGCGTGACAGAACGCCTGTTGTCTGGGCTCCTGCATTGTAGAGCTCCCTTGCTTCTTGATCTCGTCGAGGTCTGAAGGCTCTGTAGAGCGTGTCCACCAGGGTCGTCGGACCATTCTCTGAAGCCAACTCCTTCACATCGATCCCCTTGGCGACCTGAAGGGCTTGTCCTCGAAGTCCATCTATCAACCTCAGACCCAACGGCCCGAGCTTCTTGGCTTCACCTTGGTCCATCGCAGCTGTCCTCGCTTCCAGCATCTTCACCCGGAAGGAGTACTCGGCCAAGCGAGCTGCTTCCCCATCATATCGTGGCACACCGCTCTTCCCCTCGGTTCCCAGCAAGTCGTCATTCTGCTGGTTGAAGTTCCGCCAATGAAGGCATTCCAAAGCAGACATGGCTTCGGACTCAAGGCCTAAGGCCAGTGTGATGTTGTAAGGGGCCCACCTAGTCAAAAGATCAATCCAACGTGTTGTCAACCCAAAAACAAGATGTCCCCCGGAGTCACAGCTCCGCTACCAGTATGAAACAAGCAGCCCCCAAACAGATCCTAGAACCTGCGTGGTGCACATGTGGTAGCGGCAGCTTTTCACCGTCGCTTGAGCCACGTCCAGGTGGCAGTGGCACCCTGTTACCATGGTCACTTTCACAATAGGTAAATCATCCAGAAAGGAAGGTGTTTTTCCTTGCCAAATGTGATTACCAGAACGCATACTCTCGTTTTGTTGGCTATAGAAATACGTAATATAGATCCCCTAAAACAAAAGAAAATACACGCACAAGCACAAGCACATACAACCATGTTTGCAATCGTTTACCAACCCATAGGATTTCAACCTCAACTCCTTCTCCCCGTGTCCTGCCTGCCCCAGGCATACCGGGCATCTGTGGCTGCTGCATGGGGAATGGAAAGGGCCTATCCTCAGGAATCTTCTCGGGAGAGACCTGAGGGCGGCCAGCTGCCACAATCGGTGTTTGAGATTTGGGGGGCAGGGATCGTGTTCTAATGCCCGATAAGCCAGATAGTATATGTAATGAACAGAGGTTTTGGTCACTGCCCAAATGGCTATCAAATGCTGGGCAGGAATGGTACAGCATCCCTAAGAACCAAAAAAGTTTGAACCCATCGCCCCTTATCATCTTGGCCGCCCCTGCCACTGCTGGAGGGGTCATCAAAGACTCGGGGGCAGCTGTCAGATTGCCTGGCAAAAAGAAAGGCGTGGGGTGGTGGTAAGATACCCAGAGTGCCGTTTGCCATTTTACCCATAGTTCAAACATGTTCCCTCCAAACCCCATGTTCGCCCCAACCAAATTACACACCCAAACAATATCATATACTTGTCACCAGAGAATGAATGAAAACACTGGCTTTACGCAGCGATTTTCACTTCAGGTTATAGGGTTTTAATTTGGGGTTTTGGATTTTAGGTCTTAGGTCTTTAGGTTTGTTCTTTTGGAAAGTAAAAAAAAACGCTAACCCTACGCAGGGATTTGAGGTCAAAGGATATGCAGGATATTGCAGGATCCGTCCGGGGCAAACGTGGGGTTTGCAGCGAACTAACTTGTTCAAACCTAAAAATGGAGGGACGGGCACCAATTTTGGGTGGATGTTGAGTTTTGAACCACCCGCAGAAAAATATGGTTTGAGCGTATCTTTCTATAGATCAAAAAGAGGCTCTTGTGGACTACCTGCGACGTACTTGGCTGGCAAACACCTGACTTGGGGAATCATGGCCCAAAAAGCACCTGGAGTGGTCATGAAAATGGGAATTCCTCTGCTCACACTCCTCTCAACTACTGCAGCCTCCATGCGTGTTTCTTAAATGGGAAAACAAACACTTTGGACATTTGTACTGACCGAGTATTCCTAGGGTTCAGCGGAATCTGCTGCGCCCAATCGCTGTTTCACTTGCAAAGGAATCCATTTTTCACCATTCCGAGAACTAGCTGCTGGAGCCACCTCAAATGTTGACAGTCATATCATCATCCCAGCTGTCACCAGCTCCCCAAAGATCTGGCCAAGGTGCAGGGAAGGCGCAGGAGCCATGGAGCAATCTTGGCCTTCAACGGGCGAGGGGCGGACCCTTGGAGCATGTCCAGCTAAGTGGGTCATGGAAGGTGAGCTGTCCGGATGGTGATTGTGTCGAATCTTTAAGTGGTTTGTGTCCAGCCCAAGTCACAGAGTTTGCAAAGCCCTGCTAAACCGAATTAGCTATATAATACTATGTACTCTATCCAAAGGGTAAATGCTGTAATGGATGACAATCTGTTTACCCCTGCCACCAACCTAACAACTTAGCCCCAAAAATGGGTTTATCCTTGATACACAAATCATTATTATAACCTATATCATTAACCATGAAATATCCAATGAACCAAATTTAAATGTTCCATTGGATAATCTATCCAAACTTAAAAATTACCCTCTATAGTAATCAAACATTGCAAGGGATCATCATATGGCTATGGGTCAAAACCCTGGTACCTAGTGAACCCCAAAATAGCTGGTAAATGGATGTTCATCCCAATTGAAATTGATAATAGTAGGTTTTGACCCATCCCCATATATGATGTTTCTTCATGGGAAAATCATCACACTAAATGGTCGATTTTTCAACCAGCCTGCTCCAGGTTGCAGGGATACAAGGGCGGCGCCCGTGTGGGTGCAGGGCCTTCCGAATGGTGGTTTTCTGGGTCCGTTGGATTCCCGGCTATTTTTCCACTCATGAAAAATAAATGGTTGGTTTAAACATCCCCATTGACAGATTATTTGATATTCGTCAGTTGAGATCATCAACTTCCAAAATAGGAATGGAATGGAATGTATCTGTTTGAAAAAACTTCGAACCACCAACTCTATAGCTAGTCATTGGAGATCAGCATAATCCCAAATACAGCAAACGTGTTTGGAACTGGTTGGCTGGCAATCAGAAAATCTTGAGGTGAGAAAAACCAAAACATGGTGATGGCGGTTGAAGTGACATCTTTATTCCAACCATGAGATCCTCTGAAAATAGCTGGATACCCAGTGGGGCACCGAATTTTCCATTGAGATTTAGTGCACATACAGTAGAAATCTAATTGTTGAGGATATGAAACCCTAGCCAAGATGCTATACCCTGCGAACACAATGTGCCTAGTGTTTTGTATATATATATATATATATGATTAATTATATATGCACATGTGTATAATTGCGTATATACATACACACACACTGCTGCTGATTTTTAGTGAGTTTAGAACGTCAATGGTGGTCTTCTTGTGCACGCCTGATCGGGATCCTGGGTCCATCATCCTTGAGAAACAAGTGAAATCANGTCAATGGTGGTCTTCTTGTGCACGCCTGATCGGGATCCTGGGTCCATCATCCTTGAGAAACAAGTGAAATCAGTGGTCTAACATGCTTGTTGAGGCAATGATCCCACCTGTTAACTACATACTGGAAATTTAGCATCAAACATCTGAACTTGCACTTCGCTACCGGGTAAACACCTGTGATATGCCCATCCATGTTCANTTAACTACATACTGGAAATTTAGCATCAAACATCTGAACTTGCACTTCGCTACCGGGTAAACACCTGTGATATGCCCATCCATGTTCACATAGTGGAGAAGGAAAGTAAACAAATAGCCGAACAAACCACGTGTGTTGGGGTTCTTGGCTTAGCCCCAGCCATTCCAGATCTCTGCGACTCAGCGACTGGGAGGAACAACAGCAATGAATTAACAAAGAAGGTAAACCAACGGTGATTCCAAGCAGGTACGTGGAAATGGCGTCCCATCTCCATATCACAAGTAACATTGTGGTGTCTTCGTTGGATGCTGACCACAATGCACCCCAGCATCCCCCTGCTGTTACGTGCAATGAATTTATCTGCGATGAAATTACACGCAGCACGGATTGACGTAGGTGGTGGGTAAATCAATCGCCTATCTTCACTGTGTCAGTTTCAGCGGCGGTTTCCTGCATGNTGACGTAGGTGGTGGGTAAATCAATCGCCTATCTTCACTGTGTCAGTTTCAGCGGCGGTTTCCTGCATGTAAATAGCAGGGTACACACACACACACACATCCACACATCCACAGCAAAGGAGTAAAGAATCATCCACAAATTACCCATCCAAGGTTTCCGGAGATATGATTGGAATAAACCATTGACCTCCTGGAAATGCCTGATCATTTGCCGTGAATATCAATCCGTTCACTTCACTGGTGGCTTCCAACAAATCCCCGCAGTGTAGGTGGTGGCACCACCCCCCAAACACAAGCAACCATAGAGTTTGGGTTGGGAATCCCCTTTTCTGTAGATGCAAAATCCCGCTTTGTGCATCCCAACGCTAGTGTTTGGAACCAAGTGAAGTCCAATTTTTCTTGCTCTCAAAATCTCAAAGGAATCCTTTGGTTCCCAAGTCAATCCCCAAAAGTACCCTCTGGTAAACGTTTACATAACTATGGGAAATCACCATTTTGAATGGGAAAATCCACTATTTCTATGGCCATTTTCAATGTCGCTACGTTTAATTACCAGAGGCTCTCCCAGAATTTGTCCTTTTTTCCCAAGAGAAATCCCCCCGATTTCTTGATCCCTCCAGTCTCGGCCAAGGCGGTGACCCAAGGTGGGAAGATCCTCACAGGATCAGAAGTGGTGCGGTTTTCGCCCCGCTTTTCGATGGCGAAGTTGGCACAAATGATGTGGGTAAAACAACACCATAAACCACCCATTTGGGAATGGTAAACATACCACTTATACCACCTATCTATGGTGAAATTGGGGGATGGTTTACTATTGTTTCACCCACATGAACTTGGCGAACGTTCGGGTCTATAAGGGATATGACTATAGTTCTGGGGCCTCACCTTGTATGACGCGTTGCGAGTATGTTTGATGGGAAGGTGTAATTGCGGGGAGTATTTTGTGATAGGATGGATGTTGGGGAATTCATCCTTGGATAAATATACGTCGAAATAAGATAAATATTCTTAGTGGTCAGATGACCGTGTTGGATCGATGGCAACATTTGTTAAAAAAAAATAGAACAGAACTGGGAAGATTTGCAAAAATAGAATGGGACGAACAATCAATGCTGACCATAAACCATAAATTAGTCATATGAATTCATATGATACATCCCCACCAAATTTGTCCACCACTTTTGATAGTTTCCCCAACATAAGTGGCTTTCTCGCGAAGGGCATCCAAGAGACAGGTGGTCAATATTTAACTCTGAAGGCAGTGGGGTTAAGCTTTGGCGATTTTAGGGTTGGTTGTGCAAAATGGTTTCGAACTTTGTAGCCTCAAAAGGATGTATTACATGTTAATACATGTTATACTATATTATATTATACTTGCAGGAATATGTTTTGCAACTCGTTTTGCCAAGTTGAATTTTGAAAGACCTGCTGGTGTTTTGACAAAGCATCAAGGTCAATTCAGCTTGGGGGCACCTACCCAAGTCAGGCCTAGTTGTTTCACTGGATTGAGCCCAAACAATCCATGAGTTTACACCTCACTGTTGTTAGCAACATCCCCATTTCTGCTGGTTCATATCCTCGTGTATGTTGGTTGTATCATATGTCATTCCGGCATACATTCTGTCACATGTTTAAGTCTGCTCAAGTCAATATGGCGCATGTATCTCATATATGTGTATCTAATGAATTCACATGATATCTGGATGTCATAGGCAACTTGTTTTTGGAACGGCAACTTGTCACTTGCAGAGTCCTCCGGGGTCACATCAGGCCTCAGGGCCCCAAATCCAAAAGTGAATCATCAGTTTCCAATATCACTGGATTGGTTTAAGGGAAAATTTTAACCGGAAACCCCTATATTTGATGGGAAAATCCATGGTTTCCTGTAAATTTTCCCATTAACCAATGAAATGGCAATAATTTCCCCATTCAATCACCACAACCCAACCTTTTAGAGAAACCCATATTGTATACCAACCAAGTCAGAATTCTTCCAAGTTGATCCTTAAACAAAAAGACTCTGATGGAGTTCTTACATCGCTATGGTCCAGGAGGGGCTGCCAATCGTGTGTATTATATTGAACACCATGGTGAACACTGCATAGTTGTTGGAGATTTTTGAATAATAAACCATTGCAAAATGCTAAGTTTCAACACTCAATTCGGTATGGTTCAAAATTGGATACCCCAAAAGTTGGATGGCTGAGACTAAGAATAGTCACACTCTGCGGTCCGCTTGACCATCAATGTCTGGGATTTAAGGATCAAATGACTTGTCCTGAGTGTGTATATATATATATATATATGACCATATATAGATATCTATCTATCTATTTATATATATATATACATATATTATCATATATATTGCTTAAATTGCCTTAAACATAAATGATAAATAGTACATTTTTAACCGGAAAATTCGAAAAATCACCGACTGACCAAAATCCAAGATTCTGTACTTCTCCCCGCCTTTTATCGGGGGTTGGAGGACTAGCGTCCTCGAACAATTGGTGATTCTCATTGTCATGGTAGATTAAATTAATCTATGGGGGGTTTCCTAAAATGGGAGGTACCCCCTAAATCATCCGTTTTTAATAGGATTTTCCAGTATAGACCATCCATTTTGGGGTATTCCTGTTTATGGAACCCCCCATATACTCATGTTGATAGCCCTTGGTCCCCCCACATCAACGGCAGGTCAGGCAGATCCGCCGGCGGTGGCGGTGGGGGCAGCGGCGGCGCCCGCGGCGCTGCTGGGGGCGGTGGAGGGAGCCTTGGAGGTTCCCAGTGAGCACCCTGTGGTACACTAACTCAATGGATTGGTTAATGGGAAAATCGGAACCGGAAACGATGGGAAATCTACCACCAATTTTTTTTGGCTTTCCTGTAGATTTTCCCTTCAATCCAATGACTACCAGTTTGCTATGGAAATTCACCACTTCTCCTGGGTTTACCTCAATTATGGTAGGATTTCACTGTTCTATCTTGTTCAATCTTTTGGGGGTTACTATGGGAAACTAATAGTTTGCTATGGATTCTAATGGTGAGTTAATGAGATGTTTCATGGTGGTTTAATGGGATATAATGGGATTATAGTGGGATATAACATTGATATAACCATGAAAACTACCATTGCTATGGAAAATCATCACTTTTAATGGGTAAATCAACGAACTAAATGGCCATGTTCAATATCTATGTCACAAATTACCAGAGGGTAAGTGGTATTCCTAGAAGGTGGTGCCCCACAGTTTGCCAAGTTGGTTTATACCTATATAGCCTACAGGGGTTCATGGTGATTACAACTCTAGCGAGATGGCGAATAAACTCACCTTGGATATAATTTGGTTAATCATAGGTCAATACCACATTCAAATCGGAAAAAAGAAGGTCCCAGTCAAATGACTGTCCTAGTGGATATGGCCGAACTGTTGCAGCAATGCCAAATTTTGGAGGTACCCTCTGGTAAACTAACATAACTATGGGAAATCACAATTTTTCATGGGAAAATCCACTATAAATGGCCATTTTCAATAGCTATGTTAGTTTACCAGAGGGTACCAAAAGCAGTTTGCAGATGTCCCACTGCCATATCGGTAACCCGGGTTCTTTCAGAAGGCACTCCTCTGCTGCATTCAACTCGCAGATTTTATCCAAAGAGATCCACTGGTCGCTGCTGTCTTCAGCAGTCGATATAGAACGCTATGGTCGCCTCTAAGACAATGTGAGATGCGCAAACATGGCCAAGTTCTCAGAGGGATATCCAACCATCATTGAGATATCAAGCTTATCAAGCACCAAGAATAGACCATATGTCCTATATATCATCAATAAATTTCAAAAGACATCCGGGGCTTCAGGAACAACAATGTTTGGATCAGGCTGATTGGTGGTTTGGAAATCAGACGATATCAGATATGGCAATCATTGGGATCATCATACCCTTCAAGTAGCAGAATGGAAAGGAGAACGCATGTGAAACCACAAAACTGACATTCACTGGGAAACATGGTGCATGAACCAAAGTTTGGGTGATTTGTATGTAGAAGTTACGTTGTTTTTGTATGTTTTTGTATGTTTTTGTTATCTATACTAATATTAAGACAAACGAAATCATACACATTCATACACATAGTTCTCTTTGTCCCCAAATGAAGCCCATTGATTTCTTATCGTGTCTTTCTTCGACCTTGTCTGCATTCACCTTCTCTCATGGCCGACCAGCAGCTGGCCTATTTCCCAATTCTATACATGTTGACTGAATGGAAAACCAGCGCGGTGTCGCAGGGTTTTGTTTGAGCCCCAGCATCAACTAAAGCCACATGGCTCTGGAGTTGGCAAAAAAAACGGATTGCATTGGAGCTACTTTGTAGTGCAATGCTTATTTACATCCTTTGCTCCAGATACTTGAGTTAGAACAGCCGAAGTAGCCCTTGAATATGTATACACATACATACATATATGCATATATTATATATATTATATATATTATATATATGTAAATGATTACAAGTGTATAGATCCATTCCCTGCGTGGCACCACCAACACCACAGTCTGACCCAGAGTGAGCCAGATCCAGCAGTGGTCGAAACAAAAAAACAAGGCCACAGTGCAAAGTCCCCAGGTGCAGCGCGCTTGGTTTGTGGTTGACGCAAAAAGAAATCACCTTGGAGATGTGATGGATTTTTTTCTGCAGGGATTTCCTATGAACCTTCTTCGCTGCCCGCTCTTAGTGCAGCGGGGGGAGAAATTGGAATTATACATGCAATAGCATTAATATAAATATAAAAAAATGGTGATATGAACCAATATTGATCATCTTAAATTGGGAAAAAAATCCAATGCTTCATGCTTCAACCAGCTGGGGCCTCCATAAAATGGATCATCCATAGGGATGGAACAAAATCACCAGCAGTGGATGCCAGAAACGGCCGGAGCCTCCAGGACACACACAGATTTTGGTCCAAGAAATGACCCACTTTTTTTTGGTCCCCCATTCCATCTTGACCCAACATCGAGATATTTTTTTCTGATAAATATGGACCAAAAGATGGATGGTCAAGATGGTCTAATTTGCTCTCTGGATCAATTGCTGCAAAATATTCCATCTTGGCTGGTCCCTCAATTTGGGACCAAAGATCCAGTGATCAATGATGATTTGTATTGCTTTCTGCGAGCTGCTGACCATGGGCTTGCATGAGCCACTTGAACGACGCTAGCATGGCGTGTGCAGAGATAGGTCTGCTCTAAGATCAGAGAGGAGAGGAGTTGGAGGATCATCAGTAGGTATCTACTGTATGGTAATTAATCCTCAAAAGATAGAAAAGGTTACTGAAAACCAGCAGACCCACAGCTGCCCAGCTCCCTTTGACACCAAGCCCCCCTCAGGGTTGGTCGGCTGAGTCGATCTTTGTCGGGCGAATTGGAGGAGATCTGAGTCAATTTGGGGACCTCAACATCTTAGGACTGGTGAACTTTTGCCCATCCTAAAGCATATCTAAATCCTACAGTAATGAGCTATCGGAAAAACAATCTAATTAAGACATATTAAGACTATAGTAGTCCTTACGATCAAACCATCCCAAAACCATATATCTAAGACTATAGCAGCCCTCAAAAAAAATGCCAGAAGTATTTCCAGGATGTTAGTTCGATGATGTGCCCTCCATATTTCCGGGGTTCCAATTGTTCTATCTATTTTGGGGGGTGGTTTTTATTGTAACCCGGTAGAATCACCAGTGCATCTCTTGACCAATGCCTTGGTCCTTCAAAATTGACGACATATCCCCACGTGGATGAAGGCCTTCTGCCTCGATCGCGTGAAAGTCGGTGCGTCATTCGGAACAGGGCCGCGCCAAAAAGCAGAAAGGCTATGGTTGGCTGATGGAGTGATTTATCGTACTGGTATTGATTTCAGGGGAAATCCACAGGATACCTACTGGCTGGACTATAGTTTTTAGGGATTTCCTCTAGATTTTCCCATCAGCCAATGCTGGGAGTGATATCACATGGTGGTCCTGCTCGGATTCTATCGAAGAAGTCCTGCTCCGTTCGACGCCCGTTCGACTAACCGCCGGCCGCAGGTCGTTACCGGCGAATTCGCTGAACTTCGAACCTCACCAAAAACAAATAAACGATGCCATGATTCAATGGATTGTTTCAATGGAGAGGTCCAACCTTTGTGAACTTTAGTTTCCTGTAGGATGCCCACAATTTTGTGTTCAAGGGATTGCGTGAAACAACTTCAGACAGAGAACATCGGAGAACTGAGGTTGAAGTTCCCAAAGACTTGGGAAGATTGAAGGCCGCAGTCTTTACATCCAATCACCATTTCCCGCGAGCTGCGAAGGTGAATTGCGACTGGCCATGTTGTTTTCGGACGTCGACGCGTGTCAACGCGTGTCGACCACGAAAATTTTGCGTCAGGAACATTCCAAGCACAGCCACCTGCAAAGGGTGGTGAGGTCGTGCTGGTTTCGGGGGGCAAACACATGGGTGTGTCGAAAATAGGGCCTACCATGGTACAGAGTACCACCAAGATGGCAATTTCAATCGGGACAATTCTGATATTAAGCAGTGGATTTAGGGCTTATTTTGGACAAACTCACATCTTTCAATGGTGGTGGCCGTGTCAAAACTTGAGGATCCACCAACACAACAAATGATATTTGCTACAATTGAAGCAATTGCTTGGAATGCATTGTTGTCGGAGGTCTCTAAATGACCCATCCAAGACCAAAAAACTTCCCCCCTCCCGAAAGCTGACTATTTCCAGAAGTCTTGTGAAACGTCACATTCGGTGCATTCGCTGCTAGGCTAGAAGAAATACACAAAATGGTGATACACCCAGACCCAGCTAAGAAAGGGTTAACCCAAATTTACTCTCCCTGAAAGATTGGGTTTCTATCTAGTACCCCCCAAAAAGATGGAAAAGTAATTTTCAACCAAAATAGACAAATATATTAGACAAATATATTAGACAAATATAGTTTGTTCGGTCTCTTTAGGGACTACTAGATCTAATCCTCCCTACTTGGGCTCCACTCCAAAGATGACAAACCATCAACGGCCACGGCACCATCGCCGCAGCGACCGCGTCCGGCTGGCTGGAGGCGGGATCCTCATAATGAAACTGACTCGTCAACCATTGACTGAATGTCGAGTTGGTCAGTTGGATCAAAAATGGTGAAAATTGGTCATTGAACGTGAAAAAATGGTGAAATCACGATCGAAATGATAAAGAAAGAATGTTTAGTATGACAATTAAATTGTCATGCCAATAGTATTCATGCATGATCAAAGATGGTAATGATGGTGATCTTTGTAAGATCAAAGATTGTAATATTCTTCTTGATTGATGTGTTGTATGATGATACAAGTAATCTAATGGTATATAATGAGAATATCAAGCTGAACATTGCGTTGAAAACAAACATATGGTAATATCAATGGTGAGTCAGCATGTTGTCAATAGCAAGAAACTCTACAAATGATAGTGTTCGAGAGAAACATGTTGCAATGTCCATGGGTTGAGTCACCTTGCTATTTTGGTGGCTATGTATCACAATTACGGTTGAATACATCATTTTTGAAAACAGAACAAACAGTGGGTTGCTATTAGGTAATAGAAAAGGACAAGTACCAGATAAACATCATATTATACGCAAAAAAAAATATGTGTTCTCTTCAAACTCAAACCTTTGGCCAGGATATTCTCAACACGGATAGAATGACACGCTGTCTTTGGGGAGCCGAGTCGCCGCAAGGCGATTGCTACAGATGCCGCCGGCCATTGTATTTACTTTTGTTTGTACCAGTACTACGGTGAACGTACCCAAACTAAACAGAAGAAATAGGATGTTGGGGACAGGAATAGCTTTCGGCCCTGTCACAGTGGCTCCCAAATGCTTAAAACCTGGTCAAAACATTCCTGATTTCAAGATACAGGACTCCACACCACACGATTTAGAAGCAAATGCATTTGTCTCAAAATAGAGGACACCCTAATTTCATAGTTGTTCATAATTGTCCCATTAAAAAATTGCAAATGTCTACTCCTCCCCTTTTCAAACAGACCCAAAAGATTACTCTCCCACTCTCAGCATCCGGTGCCAAGACTCTCCAACTCTGCAACATCCTGGGCACAGCAGCATGTGGGAACCCTCTGGATGAATAGACCCATAGATCCAACACGAAACCAGGGGGTCCAGCGGGTCAGGGGGATGGGATTTAATTGGCTAACACACGCCCTCAAACCGTTTGGTTTAAAGTTTAAAGAGTATCAGTATGACAAATGAAATTTTGGAATACCTCTTTCCAACTATTTCAATCGGGAAAAGATATGCACATTTGTTTCCCATCCATGTTCTCCTGCTTTCATGGAGCTATCAATCACCTTCCCACGCGAACCTTACCCTGTCTTTTTTGCTGGTTGGGAAACATATGTAGATCTATCCCCACAGCAAAAGATGAAAGTACTAGACTATCCATCCAGTTCCCCCACATCTCCCCCACATCAATCATTTTTTTCATGTTCACGGGCAATTAACCCCTGAGGCCCGGAATTCGTTGGAGTAGCATTTTACTGGCTAATGATTGCAATTTTGGGGCTACCCCCTCCTCATTTGGGGGGTTCCTAAAATGGTGGTACCCAAAAATGGATGGTTTATACTGGAAAATCCTATTAAAATGGGTGATTTGGGGGTACACCTATTTTAGGAAATCACCATTTCAATAAACCAGTGTTCTGAGAAATCCGGGCTTGACACTACTCGTTCTTGTCCCAGAAATCCACAGAACGGCGCCCAGGGACTTGGATCGTGTCCCGCTCCGTGGGTACCCAGAGGTCGGGATTGAAGCCATCCTGGTGGCATCTGATTCGGGTGACTATCCCCTGGTGGACCCTCAATCTAAGATGACTTAACTTGAACAAAAAGAGAATGGGATTCAAGGGAGCAAACATTCGGGATTGCAAAAATTACCGAAAAAAAGATGTTTAAAATGGTACTTAGCCAAATGGAACGTTGGTATTTCAATGTATTTTCATGTATTTTCTGATATGTTCCGCAATTTGACATATCTGTCAATTGAGGGTCTAAGTCCAAAGGTTCGTTGGTTCTAGCTACATAAGCCATACTTTTGGTCATCTTGATCTCCCCATTTTGCATCACGTTCATTTTTTTAAGGGATAACTATCTCTGAGGCTTTTGTTGGAAAGGTCAAGTGTCTCATGCAAGATGGTGTCCCATGGTTGCATAAGTTGGTGGTCTAGTATTTATGATGATTTACGGTGATATCATAGCTATGTACATCTGTGCATATGTGTGTGTATATATATATATATATATACATACTTGATGGGGTTTATAATGGTTTATAAACTGACTTGAAACTGGGGGGCAGCACCTTGTGTAGATATTACCTTGAAACTTGTAAGTACATGCGCATGACCAGCCAGTCCAAGGCCATATCGGTAGCGTCGGTAGCTGGACATGGCATCTGCTCTGGCCATTTCTGCCAAAGTTTGAAGCTGTTCTGGTTTGCCGTGGTTTCAATCCATCCGGAAACAAGACCCGGTGGTACTTAATTGGTGTCTAGGTCATCCACAATCAAGATGAAAAGATTTAAACCAATATATATATATGTACGATGGACCTTTATGTACTATTTGAACGTTTGCATGTCGAAAGGGTTTTAGTGAAATTATACCTCTTTCTGGAGAATCCCTACTAAAAATTCAAAAAAATCAAAAAAAAGTGAATACTTAATTTTTTTTGAATTTTTTGAATTTTTTGAATTTTTTGAAATTCATTTCTTTATTTTTGGGACTTTCATTTTTTTTTGATTTTTTTGAATTTTTTGAATTCAAAAAATTCAAAAAATTCAAAAAAAAAAGTGAATACTTAATTTTTTTTGAATTTTTTGAATTCAAAAAATTCAAACAATTCAAAAAAAAAGTGAATACTTAAATTTTTTTGAATTTTTTGAATTCAAAAAATTCAAAAAATTCAAAAAAAAAGTGAATACTTAATTTTTTTTGAATTTTTTGATTTTTTTGAATTCAAAAAATTCAAAAAATTCAAAAAAAAAGTGAATACTTAATTTTTTTTGAATTTTTTGAATTTTTTGAAATTCATTTCTTTATTTTTGGGACTTTCATTTTTTTTTTTGAATTTTTTGAATTTTTTGAATTTTTTGAATTCAAAAAATTCAAAAAATTCAAAAAAAAAGTGAATACTTAATTTTTTTTGAATTTTTTGAATTTTTTGAATTCAAAAAATTCAAAAAATTCAAAAAAAAAGTGAATACTTATTTTTTTTGAATTTTTTGAATTCAAAAAATTCAAAAAAAATCAAAAAAAAAATGAAAGTCCCAAGAGACAGAAATGGACTTCAAAAATTCAAAAAATTCAAAAAATTCAAAAAAAAGTGAATACGTATTTTTTTTTGAATTTTTTGAATTTTTTGAATTCAAAAAATTCAAAAAAAAAGTGAATACTTAATTTTTTTTGATTTTTTTGAATTTTTTGAAATTCATTTCTTTATTTTTGGGACTTTCATTTTTTTTTTTGAATTTTTTGAATTTTTTGAATTCAAAAAATTCAAAAAATTCAAAAAAAAAGTGAATACTTAATTTTTTTTGATTTTTTTTGAATTTTTTGAATTCAAAAAATTCAAAAAATTCAAAAAAAAAGTGAAAACTTACATTTTTTTGAATTTTTTGAATTTTTTGAAATTCATTTCTTTATTTTTGGGACTTTCATTTTTTTTTTGAATTTTTTGAATTTTTTGAATTCAAAAAATTCAAAAAATTCAAAAAAAAAGTGAATACTTAATTTTTTTTGAATTTTTTGAATTTTTTGAATTCAAAAAATTCAAAAAATTCAAAGAAAAAGTGAATACTTATTTTTTTTTGAATTCAAAAAATTCAAAAAATTCAAAAAAAAAATGAAAGTCCCAAGAGACAGAAATGGACTTCAAAAATTCAAAAAAATCAAAAAAATCAAAAAAAAAGTGAATACTTATTTTTTTTTTGAATTTTTTGAATTTTTTGAATTCAAAAAATTCAAAAAATTCAAAAAAAAAGTGAATACTTATTTTTTTTTGAATTTTTTGAATTTTTTGAAATTCATTTCTTTATTTTTGGGACTTTCATTTTTTTTTTNTCAAAAAATTCAAAAAAAAAGTGAATACTTATTTTTTTTTGAATTTTTTGAATTTTTTGAAATTCATTTCTTTATTTTTGGGACTTTCATTTTTTTTTTTGATTTTTTTCAATTTTGTGATTTTTTTGAATTTTTTGAATTCCATTTCTTTCTTTTTGGGACTTTCATTATGTTTTGTTTTTTTAGATTTTCTTGTTGAAATTGAAGTCCAAAAACAAAT